>CAUYTI010140631.1:0-10478 GCA_963575145.1 Galago senegalensis | reverse complement strand
TACTGAGATTTTTGTATGACCATGGCAAATGACCGGTTAATGCCATGCTCCATATTGTAGAACTTGAGGACTCAAGAAAGCATTTTTTTTTGAGACAGAGCCTCAAGCTGTCGCCCTGGGTGGAGTGCTGTGGCATCACAGCTCACAGCAACCTCCAACTCCTGGGCTCAAGCGAGTCTCCTGCCTCTGCCTCCCAAGTAGCTGGGACTACAGGCACCTGCCACAACCCCTGTCTATTTTTTTGGTTGCAGCCGTCATTGTTGTTTTGGAGGGCCTGGGCTGGATCCGAACCTGCCAGCTCAGGTGTATGTGGCTGGTGCCTTAGCCGCTTGAGCCACAGGTGCTAAGCCAAGAAAGCATTTTTATGACATGTTGACAAAAAGCAAAAGGTGATGATCTGGCCTTTACCGCAAGTAGTTTCATGGCCTACCTCCATGAGAGGGCCTATGAGCTCCCATTCAGGTGAGGCCAGAGGTCAAGCTTCTCAACTTTCACAATAAAAAATCTACACTGGCTGGGTGAGGTGGCTCACTCCTGTAATGCTAGGCTGAGATGGGTGGATAGCTTGAGCTCACGAGTTCGAGACCAGCCTGAGCAAAAAGTGAGACAAGCCCCCCACCCCCCCGTCTCTACTAAAAATAGAAAAACTGAGGCAAGAGGATTGCTTGAGCCCAAGAGTTGGCCCAAGAGTTGGAGTTGGAGGTTACCATGAGCTGTGACATCACAGCACTCTACCAAGGGTGACATAATGAGACTCTGTCTCAAAATAAATAAATAAATAAAAAGGCACAGATATGTACAGGCCATATAAATTGATAATAATGGTGACATATGGCTTATTGGCTATTCAACAATATGTACTGTGGTTACAGTAATACAAAAGTATCTCAAAAAAATTTAATCAACTGTATTTACTCAAAAGTGCACATTTATAGGCCTACTGTTGGTCCTTGGTCAATTCTAATTGGTCCAATAATAATAATAGAGCACTAGTATTTAACAAAATGAACTGGAACAGCAGGAACTATTCAGTCTGGACATATCTCACGCTGACTTCAGAGATAGACTCCTGATGGGGGGCATCGTTTGGGTGGGGGTTTTTTGTTTTTTGCAGTTTTTGGCCAGGGCTGGGTTTGAACCCACCACCTCAGCATAGGGGGCCGGCGCCCAGCTCCTTTGAGCCATAGGCACCACCCCCTTTGGGTGTTTTTTTTTTTTTGAGACGGAGCCTCAAGCTATCGCCCTGGGTAGAGTGCCATGACATCACAGCTCACAGCAACTTCCAACTCCTGGGCTCAAGCGAGTCTCCTGCCTCAGCCTCCCAAGTAGCTGGGACTACAGGAACCTGCCACAACGCCCAGCTATTTTTTGGCTGTAGTTGTCATTGCTATTTGGCAGGCCTGCGGTGGGCTTGAACCTGCCACCTCTGGTGTATGTGGCTGCCATCCTAGCCACTTGAGCTACAGAGGCCAAGTCAAGTGTTTATTTCTTAAACATTCCCTTTAAAGACAAGGAATGAATTCTAAATCTTCATAATGTTGAATTAAAAATGAAACCCCTCCAGTACATTGTGTGTAATCACTGTGTTCTTGGTCACTACTGGCATTTACTGTTTAATATCAAAAACATAGACAGGGTTATTTAAAAATCATGGTACTGAATTTCTAGGTCTTCCTCTATGATCAGTTCTATACTGATCTGTAGTGTTTAAAAGTTTACATCACCAAATTGAAGCTAATTTAAGGGTGAAATGACTGTACATTAAACAATAAAATTATAAGATATAGTCAAGTTCATAATGAACATAGGTGTTCTTATCATTATTGTAGATTCTTGGGTAATGTGTTATGAGAGCATCCTGGGAACCAAAGTAGATGCAATTGTAAATTTTCCAATATACCTCTCTGACTTTCTGGGCTGGATTAAACAGACCCTGTAAATAATATTGCAACATTCTACATAGTCCAATAGCAACTCTCAGGTGAGAAAGAAAATATACTTTGAATTGCATCAGGAAGACCCTAACCTTGTCTACAGCTCACCTATCCAGCCCAAGAAATTGGGATAATGTTCATCTGCAAAAATTCTAGGGATGGGCTCAGCGCCTGTAGCTCAAGTGGCTGAGGTACCAGCCACATACTCCAGAGCTGTGGGGTTCAAATCCAGCCTGGGTCTACCAAACAACAATAACAATTACAACCAAAAAGTAGCCAGGCATTGTGGCAGGCACCTGTAGTCCCGGCTACTTGGGAGGCTGAGGCAAGAGAATCACTTAAGCCCAGGAGTTGGAGGTTGCTGTGAGCTGTGATGCCACACCACTCTACCCAGGGTAACAGCTTGAGGCTCTGTCTCAAAAAAAAATTTCTAGGGATGATGTACTTCATGATGGATCCAGTTCACTGAGCAGAATGTTGATACACACCAGTAGTGGGTTTGATAATTTAGTTGCAGGCAGGGTATAAATAAATAAAGGATCTGTACTCCCAAGGCAACCATTAAAATGTCTTTAAGAGTAGAACACATTCTTCTTAGTGAAGCATCACAAGAGTGGAGAAGCAAGAATACAATCTACTCAATTCTAATCAAAAGGGAGTAGATGATCCAATACAAGGGATGGAAGGAGAGGATAGGAGAATGAGGGATGGGGAGAGGGGAGGAGAGATAGGGATGGGGGGCCACGGTGTATGGCACACGTCTTGGGGGTGGGACACAATTATAGGAGGGACTTTACCTAACAACCACAATCATTGTAACCTAATTCTTCATATCTTCAATGAATCCCAAACAATCAAAATAAAAAATAAAAAATTACATTTTTTTGCTTATGAAAATAAAGGATTGTTTATACTCATCAAAATTTATGAACAAGGTGAATTCTGTCGTTTGTGAATTATATCTCAATGAGTGCTTATATTAAAAGAAAAAAGACTATGAATATCTTCTGACCATCCCATCACTGTACCTTAAACTCAGCTGAGCCCTCTGCACTCTGCCCAGGCTGCTACACAAAGGGAAGGACAATAGCCATGCATGGCATTTGCCAAATCTGGCCCAACAGTGAAGTTAGCTCTGAGCCCCTGTTATTCCTTTGGTCTTTGTGGCTTTGCAGGTTCCTGGTTCTGCATTTCAAGGTTATAGCTGCTAACCCCAGTGAGAATAGCCTACATCACAAGGTCTCAAAGCTGCAGATGCTGGTGTAAGTGCAGAGCGAGGGGAACACTTATGCATTATTAGTAGGACTGCAAACTAATACAGCCCTTTTTGAAAGAAGTATGGAGGATTCTCAAAGAGCTAAAATTAGACCTTCCATTTGATCCTTCAATCCCACTACTAGGTATCTACCTAGAAGAAAAAAATAATAATTTTATCATAAGGGCATTTGCACTAGAATGTTTATAGCAGCTCAATTCATAATTGCAAAGATGGAGAAAGAACCCAAGTGTCCATATCAAGACAGGAATGGATTAATAAACTGTGGTATATGTATACTGTGGAATACTATTCAGCCATTAAAAAGATAGCAACTTTCTATGTTTTATATTTACCTGGATGGATTTGGAGAATGTTCTCATAAGTAAAGTATCTCAAGAATATAAAAGGGGCTCAGGGCCCATAGCTCAGTGAATAGGGTGCTGGCCACATACACCAAGGCTGGTAGGTTCAAGCCTAACCCAGGCCTGCTAAACAACAATGACAACTGCAACAAAAAAAATATCCAGGTGTTGTGGTAGGCACCTGTAGTCCCAGCTACTTGGGAGGCTGAGGCAAGAGAATCGCTTAAGCCCAAGAGTTTGAGGTTGCTGTGAGCTGTGACACCATAGCACTCTACTGAGGGTGATATAGTGAGACTCTTTAAAAAATCTTTAAAAAAATAGATAAATAAAAAGAAGCATCTCATGTACTCAATACTATGTTGAAACTAGTAGATCAACAATTATAGGCCCACACAAAGGAAAAACCCAATAAAATTCAGAAAAAGAGAGAGAAGAGGGAGTTCAGTAAGTTCCCACTTAATGGGGTATATGAGACACTTCCTGAGTGAAGGAATCAATTACAACTCTGATTTCACCTTATAAATGCAGACAATGTAACCTAATTGTATATACCCTTATGTTAATCAAAAACAACCCGCAATGAGTTACCACTTCACTCCTACTAGTATGTCTGTAATCAAAAAGATACGTAAGAGCCAGGCATGATGGATCACACCTGTAATCCTAACATTCTGGGTGGTTGAGGTGGGTGGATTGCCTGAGCTTGGGAGTTTGAGACCAGCCTGAACCAGAGAGAGACCTCATCTCTAAAAATAGCTGGGCATTGTGGCAGGAGCGTGTAGTCCCAGCTACTTGGGAGGCTGAGGCAAGAGAATCACTTGAGCCCAAGATTTTGAGGTTGTTGTGAAAAACCTCAGAAGCAACTTGGTATTTACTCTTGCATTTCTTTTTTTTTTTTTTTTTTTTTTTTGCAATTTCTTTTTTTGAGGAAGAGTCTCCCTTGGTTGCCCTTGGTAGAGTGCTATGGTGTCATAGCTCACAAAACTTGCAGATGAGTGCTCACAGCAGCATTAATCCTAATAAAGAGTGAAAACAGGCTCGGCGCCTGTGGCTCAGGTGGCTAAGGCGCCAGCCACATACACCTAAGGTTGTGGGTTCAAATCCAGCCAGGGGCCGCCAAACAACAATGATGGCTGCAACCAAAAAATAGCCGGGCGTTGTGGTGGGCACCTGTGGTCCCAGCTACTTGGGAGGCAGAGGCAGGAGACTCGCTTGAGCCCAGGAGTTGGAGGTGGCTGTGAGCTGTGAGGCCACAGCACTCTACCCAGGGGAATCACTTGAGGCTCTGTCTCAAAAAAAAAAAAAGTGAAAACACGCAACTATCAATGAGTTAATATATAAGTAAAACGTAGTATAATCCATACAATGGAATATTATTCTGCTATAAAAATTAATGAAGTACTGATACATGCTACAACGTGGATTAACCTGGAAAACATGAGGCTAAGTGAAGGAAGCCAGTCACAGAAAGACACATATTGTAGGATTCAAATTTATAGAGACATGAAGTAGATTAGTACTTGCCTAGGGCTGAGAGGATTGGAAGGGAGAGGGGAGTGACTGCTAATGGGTATGGGGTTTCTTTTTTCTTTTTTTGAGACAGGGTTTCAATCTGTCACCCAGGCTAAAGTGCAGTGGCATCATTAAAGGCCACTCCAGCCTCGATTTCCTGGGCTCAAGTGATCCTTCTGCCTCAGCCTCCCAAGTAGCTTGGACTATAGGTATGCACCACCATATAGTGGGGAGTTTTCTACTTTTTTGTAGAGAGAGGGGTTTTGCTATGTTGCTTAGGTGGTCTCAAACTCCTGGCCTCAAGTGATGCTCTCGCCTCAGCCACCCAAAGTTCTAGGATTACAGGTGTAAGCCACTGCACCCAGCCTGGGATTTCTTTTTGAGATGATGAAAATGTTCTAAAATTAGATACTTGTGATAGTTGCATATATTTGTGAACAACTAAAAGCCATTGAACTGTATATTTTTAAAAGGTCAAACATATGGTATGTTAATTAGATCTCAATGAAGTTTTTATTTTTAAAAAATATCTGTGGTAGCTGGTACAGGAAGGAAACTGGAGGAGATGAGACAGAGGCCACAGAAGTGACCATCGCAGTGTCCAGGCAGGAGTGGATGAGGCCCCAGCTGGAACATGGTTTATGAAACAGATTCAAGAGAGATTCCTGATGGAAATAGACTAGAACTTGGTGAGGATTAGCTTTTGGCTTAATTCCTGGTTCCTTAGTGTCTTAGTCCATTTCATGTTCCTATAAAAGAATACCTGAGTCTGGATAATTTATTTTAAAAAAGGTTTATTCAGACCATCATTCTGCAGGCTGGGAAACATTAGAAGTATGGCAACATCATCTGCTTGGCTTCTGATGAGGGCCACGTGCTAGGTCAAAATATGGCAGAGAAGGTCAAAAAAGAAGCAGACACGTGCAGAGAAAGAAACCTGAAGGGCTCTTCCTTTTATAATAACCCACTCTCATGAGAATGGATCACTTTCCATGGGAACTAATCCCATCTTGTCAGAGTGAGAACTCACTTGCTACCACAGGAATGGCACCGAGCCATTTATGAAAGACATACCCTCATGGCCCAAGCATCTCACAATAGGACCCTCTTCCCAACACTGCCACATTGGGAATCAAATTTTAACATGAGCTTTGATAGGGACAAATAATATCCAAACCATAGCATTTAGTATCTGTCCTGATACTACCAAAGTCTTTATCTGTGCATTTCTCTCCATCTCTAAGACTACCACACTGGTCCAATCCATCATCATCACCCATCTCAACTCCTTCCTTCTTGGATGGCCTAACTATATCCACTCATGTTCCCACCAATCTGTTCTCTACGCTGGAGCCTCAGTGATCTTTTTTTAATCTTTTTCGTATTGCAAGTCTGATCATGTCATTTCCCTGCTTTAAAGTCTTTAGTGATTTCCCTTTGCATTTAGAAGACCAAAATCCTTAATCCACTTGACCAGCCCTGAGTGTCCTGGCCCCTGCCTGTCTGTCTGACTGTTCTCACTCTCTGTGCTTCCCAAACACTGGACTGCTCTCAAGTGCCTCATCATGCTGCCTCCTGCCACAGGATCTTTGCACATGCTGCTCCTGCTATGAAATGCTGCCTTCCCTGCTTCACCAGGTGCCTCCAACTCCCTCTTCAGTCACCAGCTTAACCCTCACTTTTTCAGGGAAGCCTTCTCTGATAGCCCAAGTTCCCCTGGCTTCTGCTCTCAGAGCTCTTTGTACTTCTTCATGGCCCTTATCACAGTTACTGTTTTACCTTTATTTACCATATCATTTGATTGTCTATTTGTTTCATCAGATTGTAAGCCCCATAAGACCAATATCTGTGGCCATTTTTTGTTCACCACTGTACCTCTGATAACTAATAGTTGGGCACATAGCAAGCCCCGAATTACATTTGTTAAACAAATTAATTAACCTCAGGAACTATTTTAAGTGTTAAAGCAACAATGAGCTGTCCTAGTGTGCCCATAGATTGGCAAAGATTTAAAAGATTGGGAGGCGCCTGTGGCTCAGTGAGTAGGGCACTGGCCCCATATACTGAGGGTGGCAGGTTCAAACCCGGCCCTGGCCAAACTGCAACAATAAAACATGCAAATATCCAAAAAAAAAAAAGATTGAAAAATATCTAATGTGAGCAAGGGTTGAAGAAAATAAGCACTCTCATACTCCAGGTGGTGGGTGTGTAGATTTATATGTCCTTTGTGGAGGCAAATTGGACCTTCAAATATTCACACTGTTTGACCTTGCATGAGAATTTATTCCAAGAAAGTGATCATCCATGGTATATGCAAAAGGGTGTTTATCAAAGTACTGTTTGTAATAGGAGAAGGTTGGAAACACCCAAATATAGCACATTCATACAATTGAATACTGTGTAGCCATTAAAAATGATATGTAGGCCAGACGCAGTGGCTCATGCCTGTAATCTTAGCACTCTGGGAGGCTGAGGTGGGTGGATCACCTGAGCTCAGGAGTTTGAGACCAGACTGAGCAAAAGTGAAACCTCATCTCTACTAAAAATTGAAAAAACAGCCAGGCCTGGTGGCAGGGACCTGTAGTCCCAGCTACTCCAGAGGCTGAGGCAAGAGGATAGCTCGTGCCCAAGAGTTCAAGGTTGCTGTGAACTATGACACCATGGCACTCTACCAAGGCCAACAAAGTGAGACTCTCAAAAAAAAAAAAGAAATTGCAAAGAAAAAAGAACTGTAAGAGCAAATATAAAGTTGCTTCTGAGGTTTTTCAGATTTTACTCTATATAATTCTCTATTGTGTTGAAATCTTTTATGAAAATGTGATGTATCACTTGCATAATTGAACAAATTTTAAATCAAAAAAAGAAAAAACGGCTCAGCGCCTGTGGCTCAAGCGGCTAAGGCGCCAGCCACATACACTTGAGCTGGCGGGTTTGAATCCAGCCTGGGCCCGCCAAACAACAATGATGGCTGCAACCAAAAAATAGCTGGGTGTTATGGTGGGCGGCTGTAGTCCCAGGTACTTGGGAGGCAGAGGCAGGAGACTCGCTTGAGCCCAGGAGTTGGAGGTTGCTGTGAGCTGTAATGCCACAGCACTCTATCCAGGGGGACAGCATGAGGCTCTGTCTCAAAAAAAAAAAGAAAAAAAAGAAAATAAAAAGAATACCAAAGCTAAACATGCATATTTGACCATGTGTATATGTGCTGTAAATAAATATATACATATAAAAAGGATCTGGGCTGGGTATGGTGGCTCATGACTGTAATCCTAGCACTCTGGAAGGCCAAAGCAGGTGGATCCCTTGACCTCAGGAGTTTGAGACCAGCCTGAGCAAGACTGAGACCCTGTTTCTAAAAACTAGCTGGGCATTGTGGCAAGTGCCTGTAGTCCCAGCTACTTGGGAGGCTGAGGCAAAAGGATCACTTAAGCCCAAGAGCGTGAGGTTGCTGTGAGCTGTGATGCCATAGCATTTAACTGAGAGCAACAAAGTGAGACTCTGTCTCAAAAAAAAAAAAAGAAAAGAAAAGGATCTGAGCTAATAGGAATGTCTCACGGCACTTAACTGAGAGCAACAAAATGAGAAAAAAAAAGGATCTGAGCTAATAGGAAGATCTTAATAGTAGTTGTTCTGGGTTGCAGGATAATGGGTGAGTTTCATGTTCCCCTTTTGCTTATCTATATTTTCTATAATTAGCATATATTACTTTTATAATAAGAGAACATGATAATATAATTCATCACATAAATAAATTAAAAAACAAAGACCATATGATTCTCTCAATTGATGCAGAAAAAGCTTTTGATAATATCCAGCATCCATTCATGATCAGAACACTTAAGAAAATTGGTATAGAGGGGCATTTCTTTTTTTTTTTTTTTTTTTGAGACAGAGCCTCAAGCTGTCGCCCTGGGTAGAGTGCAATGGCATCACAGCTCACAGAAAACTCCAACTCCTGGGCTCAAGCCAGTCTCCTGTCTCTGCCTCCCAAGTAGCTGGGACCACAGGCACCTGCCACAATGCCCAGCTATTTTTTTTTATTGCAGTCATCATTGCTGTTTGGCGGACCAGGGATGGATGTGAACCCACCAGCTCAGGCGTATGTGGCTGGTGCCTTAGCCAGTTGAGCCACAGGCACCGAGCCTCATTATTTGATCTTTGACAAACCAATTTAAAAAATTTAGTGGGGAAAAGATTCCCTATTTAACAAATGGTTCTGGGTGAACTGGCTGGCAACCTGTAGAAGACTGAAATTGGACTCACATCTTTCACCATTAACTAAGATAGACTCTCACTGGATTAGAGATTTAAACTTAAGACATTAAACTATAAAAATACTAGAAGAAAGTTCAGGGAAAACTCTTGAAGAAATCAGCCTGGGTGAATATTTTATGAGGAGGACCCCCGGGCAATTGAAGCAACATCAAAAATACACTGCTGGGACCTGATCAAACTAAAAAAGCTTCTGCACAGCCAAGAACACAGTAAGTAAAGCAAGCAGACGGCCCTTAGAATGGTAGAAGATATTTGCAGGTTATGTCTCTGACCAAGGTTTGATAACCAGAATCCACAGAGAACTCAAACGTGTTAGCAAGAAAAGAACAAGTGATCCCATCTCAGGGTGGGCAAGGGACTTGAAGAGAAACTTCTCTGAAGAAGATAGGCACACAGCCTATGAACACATGAAAAAATGCTCATCATCCTTAATCATCAGAGAAATACATATCAAAACTACTTTGAGATATCATCTAACTCCAGTAAGATTAGCCCACATCACAAAATCCCAAAACCAGAGATGTTGGTGTGGATGTGGAGAAAAGGGAACACTTCTACATTGCTGGTGGGAATGCAAACTAATATGTTCCTTTTGGAAAGATGTTTGGAGAACACTTAGAGGACTAAAAATAGACCAGCCATTCGATCCTACAATTCCTCTACTAGGTATATATCCAGAAGACCAAAAATCACATTATAACAAAGATATATGTACCAGAATGTTTATTTCAGCCCAATTAATAATTGCTAAGTCATGGAAGAAGCCCAAGTGCCCATCGACCCATGAATGGATCAATAAATTGTGGTATATGTACACCATGGAATACTATGCAGCCTTAAAGAAAGATGGAGATGGGCAGTGCCTGTGGCTCAAAGGGGTAGGACGCTGGCCCATATGCTGGAGGTGGTGGGTTCAAACTCAGCCCTGGCCAAAAACTGCAAAAAAAAAAAAAAAAGATGGAGACTTTACCTATTACATGTTTACATATTACATGGATGGAGCTAGAACATATTCTTTTTAGCAAAGTATCTCAAGAATGGAAGAAAAAGTATCCAATGTACTCAGTCTTACTATGAAACCAATTTATAGCTTTCTTATGAAAGCTATAACCCAATTATAGCCCAAGAAGAAGGGGAAAG
>CAUYTI010140626.1:0-11355 GCA_963575145.1 Galago senegalensis | reverse complement strand
ATGTCTCCCGTTTCTTGCCGCCAAATACCACCCGGGAGTCCACGCCTCTCCGCACTCTCCACGAGACACGCAAACTCCCCGCGATTTGGGCACAGGCCCTTCGCGGGGGAGGGATTGGTTTCTGTCTCTCTGGAAGCAAGCTGGAGGACCAGAGGTCCAGCACCACATGGCACAGGCCTCTAGCCTGGCGCCGCAGGTCACAGATGGCGTCCTTTCAGCTGCTGCCCTGAGATTCTCTGGCTGACACCGCAGTTCTGGGGTATATTTCCAATCCAGCAATTCACTTCCTTGCTGCTCACCCTGCACTGCCTATTCACGCAAGGACTCCACGCAGAAGAGATCCAACAAGCCCACTCTCACCTGAAACCACCGGGAGAGTTGATTCAGAGATGCATCTCCTCCGCCATCTTGCTCCGCCTCCGTTTGTTTTGTTTTGTTTTAATTTGGAGAAGAACTTTCACATTCTCACTCTTAGTAGAGTTCTGTGCCATCACAGCTCACAGAAACATCCATCTCCTGGTCTCAGGTGATCCTTTTGCTTCAGCCTCCCCAGTAGATGAAACTACAGGCATCTGCCTCAATGATCTGCTATTTTATGTTGCAGATTGGGTGTTACCATTTTACAACTTACCACCTTCATGGTGAGAACCACTTCAGATATCTAAGGTGGAATATTTTTCAAACTAGGTTTTCTGGTCAGGAAAGATTCTTCATGCCTCTCATCTTGGCAACTTGGGAGGCCCAATCAGTTGGATTATCTGAGCCTATGAATTGGAAATTAGACTCACCACTAGTGAGATACCCAACTCTGAAAAATGAAAAATGGCCAAAAGTCCTGCAGGCTCTTGACATTCCAGCTAAGGAAATATGTTCACTTGATGACAACACTTGAAGTTTGCTGTGAGCTATGATACTAGGTTACTCTACCAAGGGCAGCAAAGTAAGATTTAGTCTTAGCAAATAAATGGAGAAAAAAATCCATATTGGATTTAATCTTCATTTCCAATTTTTAGTATAGAGACAGTGACTTACTTTATTTATCACACTCAGTAAAGTTCTGTGGCATGCACATATCACTCTGGCCCTTAGACGATTTTCTCCTCTGGCCTCCTACTCTGGCCCTTAGACAATTTTCTTTTCTTTCTTTTTTTTTTTTTTTATTAAATCATGGTTGTGTACATTAATGCAATCATGGGGAACAGTGTGCTATTTTTATACAGAATTTAAAATATTTTCATCAAACTGGTTAACATAGCCTTCATGTCATTTTCTTAGTTATTTTTTAAAGACATTTATATTCTACATTTCAAAAGATTCACATATACTATTATAAGATGAACCATAGGCATGATCCCACTAATCACCCTCCCTCTACCATCTTCCCCTCTCACCTCCCTCTCACCTTTCTCCATATTCTTGGGCTAAATTTGGGTTATGGCTTTCTTAATTTGATAACACCAATGACCTGAAAGATAGAGTCAGACCCCTATTTAGATATAATTGATTGGTAATATATTTTACTTGCTGCAGGGGGGTTGCCTTTTATAGGTTTTATGCAAGCATATTACATAAGCGAAACATCTCTGGTTAAGGGGGTTTACAGCTAGAATTGTCATGGATATAGCAATCGTTATAGTAATGTAACAATGATTAATACAGCTTTGGTTTGCAATGGATACATCTTATATTACAAAGGTTATGGTTATACAACAGTAGTTAATCAAGTCTCAGTAAGTTTTTCACCACTGTTCATCTATTAAACAAGCCTTGGTGAGTTTTCCACCATTGTTTATCTACTGAGAAAGTGAGAGTTTTGTGAAACTTAGGACATTTTTTCCTTGTTTGGAATTTTGTTCTTAGCAACCTTAGGAAGAAGGAGGGAGCCTGGGGGTGTGGCTGGGAAGCACGTTCTCAGTACCACTGAGGGAATAGGGACTTGCCTTATTCCTGGAGTCCACTCTGGGGTGTTGGGGGAGGAGGAGTTAAATGTGCTGGGAAGCAGTTCACAACATTTCACACTCCTCATCTTGGCAAATTAAATCTTTAATTGAAGATGATGGCTGAGGGGCTTGGTGTTTAGATTTGTTGTCATATTCTCTCCAACTTAGTTGGTCAAGCCCAGTCTCAGGGTTGGATGTTGTGTCTGTAGTAGAATGATGTTAATTATTCACGTGGCTATTCAATTAAGTTTTTTAAAGAGAGGATTAATGAAGGTTTTTTGAATAATACTGGCGGAAAGGTTTATATTTAGTTAAATTTTGTTTCTTGACATAGTTTACTGATTCCTGTTCTTATTACTTTGTTTGTACACATTATTCTGTAATATTCAATATTGTACAAATTGTTAACAGATGACATTCATTGACTTTTAATGATTTAGAATAAATATAAATATTATATATAATTTTATACTTTTTGGCCAGTTCCTTTCTTCAACTTAACAGATTATTTTAGTAAGACAGTTATATTTCATTTTATGAGTTGATGGTACAGACAAGGTAGGGATTTAATAAAGGTGAGTGACAGTCTTTTCTTTCCTCTTTGATTTAATTTTATCTTTATCCCCAATTTCTCTCTTTACTGAAGACAAATTATAGCAGAACTAATTCAGTTGTAAAGATAAACTGTAACTTCAGTATACTGATTATTTGCCTAAAGTGCAGTAAGAATAATTATTAATTATCTAGATTTTTAAAAAATAGTTTTGCTGGAAACTTTTATAAGAAATTTTTAAGTTAGACCTAGAAGCCTCTCATGAGCCCAGCTTTTATCTGTGCCATTAGATACCTGTATGCACTAGGTAAAGTCTTCTTTTCTTGAGTTTTCCAAACGTATTTTTTGACTTCCAGACCTCTCAGGAAGTTACCTTAATTACTTACTCCTGATCAAGAAATGTTACTAATGGCTATCTGTCCAGTTTTTCAGAAGGCTTTTTATTGGCTCTATAAAGTCAATCTTAATTCCTTAACACAGTCTTGACAACTCTGGAAATGCTATTCCAACAAAAGCCTTGGTAAAATAACCAGTATCTTTATCATGTTTTACAGAATAAATTAGATTCTTATTGAATGAATGCAAATAACTAATGTTAGAAATTAAGAATATTTACAAATGGCTTGTAGCATTAGAGAATGTATCTTAAAAGACAGAAAATTATTTTCTGATTTATGGAAAAAATACAGAAAGAACCAACAATATTTTAAAAGTTATAAAGAACTAGTCCAGTTTCATGTGATTGATTTCCGTTCTGTTTGAAGTTAGGTTAGCAATATTTATAGCTAGTGTTAACAAGTCTTTTTTTTTCTACTATTTTTTGGATAAACTTTGAACTCAGCTCATAAAAGACATTTTCCTTTTATATGAATTAAAATTATTTCTGACAGTACATGTTAGGACAGACTAATGTTTTATATATTAGGACAGATTAATATTTTACAATATTGGAACATATATGTAATTATGATGCAGACAAAATTAATTACCATTTTATATATGACAATGCTTTTCATACACTTTTAACAAAATAAATAAGTCTAACTTGTTTTTCGCAGGTCCAGAACCTGCTAGTCTTGGTTAATGCGGCCGGTGCCACAATTACTGTGCTATGGGCACTAAGCCCTAAATTTAGAATTTTGGTTTTGGAAGGTTTGTCAAATATCAAAGGCTTAAAACACTTGTTTAAATGAGATTACAAGCTAAAAGATTTTAAAGGAAATACATAGTCAACTGGATTACATGTAAATTTTTACACAACCTTTTTCATGAGTTTTATTTAACCTGTGCAGACAATTTACAAACATTTTAAATCTTCTTTAACTTTTATCTTGCCTCTCACTCTTTTAAACAACTATTCTTTCAGGATAAATTTATTATACAATATTATTTCCTTAAAAATGTCATTTTTCTTTCTGTCTAATTTCTTTTATTTCCTAAAATTCATTTTTAACAAAACAGGATTACAGTTAATCATTTACCCACAAAAATGATAATTAGGAAGTTTTAAATTTTCTAAATTTTCTTTGATAAATACCCAGTTTTTTAGATAACTAAATCATTACAATTTACAAATGAGAGACATTTTATGAACTATAATATTGATACAGGATTTTTTTTAACCAGAGCTAAACAGGAAATCTTTGTTTTTCAGGCTCAGGTAAACTTAGAAATTAGATTTTTATTTCTAGGCACAAACACATCACAGGTCATATCCTGAGAGCTCTAGTAAGGTTATGAATAAGCAGTCCTAAACATTTGGAAGGCTTCATTCTGAGTAGGGAATACATACCCTGATTTCTTCCAGAGAACAACTGTGAAAACTTAGCAACCCTGCCCAAGGTGCGGGGATGTATTTATTTGTTAGAATACTCACTCAGTTTTTAAAGATATATTTTCATTTATGAATGAGGCAATTTATTAACCCAGCACCATTTGTTTTAATGCTTCTTGTTGGCAGCTGCTACCTATCAGGCAATTGTGTTCAGATCTTTTTGTCCCTGAAGTGTCAGTTTGTGGTCCCCTATCTTGGTCCTTTTTCACTATTTTTAGCCCCTCCAGGGCTTGGAGGACCCAGCAGGCCACACTTTTGAAGCCTCAATGGAAGTGGCTGGGCATGACATCATTTCTCTGCCTCTTATAGATCTCTTGCTAGGAATGGGCATCCCTGGTCTGGGTATTCAGAGCTGTTTAAGCTAAGCTCTGTAATAAGGAAACAATACCTAAATCCTGCAAAATAGAGGCAGTGAGGTGGGAAAGCCAGGCAAAAGAAGTCAAAACTCTCCTTACTAGGTCTGAATTCTTTGCCAGTCCTTACTGCTGTTGCCAGAGGCACTCTTGTTGCCTTCATAACAGGAAATGTGATTGGATGACAAAATAAATGTACTAACAAGTTAATAGGGCATGTATTCTGGTCTTACCAGGGTATATGTTGGGTATATAAATTACCCAATTACTTTCTTTTGACTGATGGAAACTAAGAGTATTACAATTAGGCAAATATTGAACAGAAAAAGGAGGGTCCCAATATTTCAGTGATGATGGGGCATTAAAGAGTTAAAGAGATATCAAGCCTAATCCCAATAATAAGAATGAAGAGACTAATGACTGCCAAGTCAAAAATGCATGAGACAGGGAGGGGTATAAGTAGGTCCCTTAAAAGAAAAGATATGCAATTCACTCACAAATGTTCTCAAGACTTTTTGTTTCAGACTGAGACTAATTTTTCAATAAACACTTAAAAAATGATCTAAAATGATAGATAATTAGGTAATAACTTTCCTATAAAATCTATGAATTAGTTCTCTTAGTGTTCTCCAGATGTCATAACTAAATTATAGCCTTAGATTATGGGAAGGTGAGGGAGGGGGAGGTCAGGGGGTTGGATTGGAGAAGGGAGGGTGATTTGTGGGGTCACCTCTATGGTTTATCTTACAAGGGTACAAGCGAATCTTTCTATAAGAAAAGTATGGATGTTTTAAGTCAATAACTAAGAAAATGACGTGAAGGTAATGTTAACCAGTTTGATGAGGGTATTTCAAAATGTATATGAAAACAGCACACTGTACCCCATTATTGAATTAATGTACACAGTTATGCTATGAGAATTAAAAAATAATGATAGATAAGATAGACCAAGGCCTGACATACTCTCACATTCTTGTGTTATTAGAATTGGAACCAGAACACATTCATATACACTTTTAACAGGCCTGTGAGTGACATAACACCCTGGAAGTTGATTGTATCCTCACATTTATTTCAAAATTTTTTTTGGTGATGGGTGTTGATATATATTTCTGTGAGTCCCTGACAGGACAGTAGGGTTGTAGTTCCAACTAGTGGGGTTGTTCTCTCCAAGATTTTATGACAAATTAATATCCTGACAACCCAGGGTTCCTATTTAAATTTCCTGTCTTATTGGCCTTTCCTTGGAGGTTCTTAAGGGTTTTACAAAAACTAACTTTAACAGTTACATGTCTTCATACCAATTCATAACAAATAAGCATAACAAAAATATCATTCATATTTAATTAATATTTACAAATACCAGCCAAAAATAGATGGCTTACCATCTATTAAGATGGTTTACATAGGAGATTGGGATCTGGGGTTCTTAGTCGCCCTGAGATGCTTTCAGGGGGCATCTCCCTCCCAGGGATCATAGTTGGTCTCCCTCAGAGACTACCTGAGGATTGACAGAACATATGTAAACCAGAGAGATGTCAGCTTACTGTTTTAAAAAGTAAAGAGGACCTTTTTTTTTTTTTTTCTGTAGTTTCAAATGAGTAATTGACCTTAAGTTTCCTGCTGATAGCTGGCACCTTATCTCAAACCTACTTATAACTTACCAACCACAAAATTTTTTTATGCTTAACAAACTTTATATTAACTCTTTAATTGACAGAAAGAGAGGATTTTTAAAATAAGTGGGTTATTTTCACTATAGTGTCAAAATTAAGTGAAGAAGTATAAAAGGGCCATGTAAGGAACATAGAAACTAATTAGAACAGTATGCTGTCAAACAGACCAAGATCCTGGAACAAAACTATACAGTAAAAACGTGATTCCCACCAAGAAACATGTTGAAGTTCAGTAGCCATTCCCTGGATAAAAAGCAGCTCTTGTGCCTCTGCTACAACCAGTAGCTGTAGCCCTAGTTAAAATAGATTGTATATTGTCAAGTTGAAGACAGAAATCTTCAACTTAAACTCACAAAATTGAAGGTGTACCAGGAAACGAATAATATATAGAAATAAAAGTGATGCCCAGTCTCAAGGGTAGTAAATAGTTTACCAGGAAAAAGAGAAAAGAAAACACAGAGACTTCTGGATTGAAATCTAAGAGAATTCTCTAAAGGAACCTTAAAGGGATACTGAATAAAGCACTGGAATTGATAAATTAAATACAATCTTGACTAACATGTGTTACACAATTTACTAATATATAAAGGGATGAACACAGGGAAAAAAAAAAAAAAAACCTACCAAGGACTTTTTGTGCTCCTTTTTAGACAGAGACTGCAGCAAGGGTTAATTTGGCTGCAGCTTGCTCTTTATGATAGTTCTCCCAGATTTTTATTTCACTGGAATGTTTAAACCCTATTATTTTTCTTGGTACAGCTTCTACCTTTTATCCTCCACCCTAACATGATTTGTGGCTTGTAGGCTTAAGATAATATTTGCCAAGTAGGTGCATGCTTTTCAAAGTTAAAAATCTGAAATTTTTAGTTTCTCTTTGTTACCTGGAGACCAAAAAGGGAGGGTTTCACTGTTGCTCTTGGTGAACTTGGCTGAAATTAAAAGAGCATTTACAAAAATTACCTTGGCTTATTTTGAACAAATTATTAGGCAGACATTAACAGATGAACAAAAAACCTACAATACAAGCTATATATATATATATATATATATATATATATATATATATATATCAGAACAATAAACCAAAATGACAAGTGGACAGGATAGAAAACACAAATGAGATTCAGCAAACAGAAATTAGAAGAAGAGATTAAACTTTCACTTTTCAATGATCATATTCACATATTTGGAAAAGACCAGAAATTCTACTACAAAACTCCTAGATTAATCAAGGAATATAGAACATCTCAGGTTACAAAATCAACACTCATAAATCCGTAGCCTTTATGCAAACCAACAGCAGCCAAGCTGAAAAAGCAGTCAAGGACTCTATTCCATTCATGGTAGTGCCAAAGAAGATGAAATATTTAGGAGTTTACCTAACAAAAGATGTGAAAGATCTCTATCAAGAGAACTATGAAACTGTAAGAAAAGAAACAGCCGAAAAAGTGAACGAATGGAAAAACATACCATGCTCATGGCTGGGAAGAATCAACATTGTTAAAATGTCCATACTACCCAAAGCAATATATAATATTAATGCAATCCCTGTTAAAGGTCCACTGTCATATCATAAAGATCTTGAAAATATAATACCTCATTTTATATGAAATTAGAAAAAAACCTCAAATACCCAAGACATTACTCAGGAATAAAAAAAAAGCAGGGGGAATCACGCTACCAAAACTCAGATTATACTATAAATCCATATTGATCAAAACATTATGTTACTGGCACAAAAATAGAGAGTTAGATGTGTGGAACAGAATAGAGAGCCTACAGATGAATCCAGCTACTTACTGGTACCTGATCTTTGACAAGTCAATTAAAAACATTGAGTGGGGAAAAGATTCCCTATTTAACAAATGGTGCTGGGCAAACTGGCTGGAAACCTATAGAAGACTGAAACTAGACCCACACCTTTCACCATTAACTATGTTAGACTCTCACTGGATTAAAGATTTAAACTTAAGACATGAAACCATAAAAATACTAGAATAAAGTGTAGGGAAAACACTTGAAGAAATTGGCCTGGGTGAACATTTTATGAGAAGAACACCCTGGGCAATTGAAGCAATATCAAAAATACACTATTGCAACCTGATCAAACTAAAGAGCTTCTGCACAGCCAAGACACAGTAAGTAAAGGAAGCAGATAGCTCTCTGAATGGGAGAAGATTTTCACAGATTATGTCTCTGACAAAGGTTTAACAACCAGAATCCATAGAGAACTTAAATGTATTAACAAAAAGAGAATGCGTGTTCCCATCTCAGGGTGGGCAAGGGACTTGAAGAGAAATTTCTCTGAAGAAGAGACGCACATGACATACAGATATATGAAAAAATGCTCACCATCCTTAATCATCAGAGAAATGCAAATCAAAACTACCCTGAGGTATCATTTAACTCCAGTAAGATTAGCCCATATTACAAAATCGCAAAACCAGAGATGCTGGAGTGGATATGGAGAAAAGGAAACACTTCTACACCGCTGGTGGGAATGTAAACTAATATGTTCCTTCTGGAAAGACATCTGGAGAACTAAAAATAGACCTGCCATTTGACCCTGAAAATTTTTTATTAGGTATATATGCAGAAGACTTAAAATCACATTACAACAAAGATATTTGTGTCAGAATGTTTATTTCATTCCAATTCATAATTGCCAGGTTATGGAAGGAGCCCAAGTGCCCATCAATACATGAATAGATCAACAAACTGGGTTATAGATGGAGAGGCAGAGCAAGATGGCAGAGGAGATGCATCCCTGAGTCAACTCTCCTGGTGGTTTCAGGTGAGAGTGGGCTTGTTGGATCTCTTCTGCGTGGGGTCCTTGCGTGGATAGGCAGTGCAGGGCGAGCAGTAATGAGGTGAAGTGCTGGATGGGAAGTGTAGTTCAGAACTGTGGTGTCAGCCAGAGAATCTCGGGGCAGCAGCTGAAAGGGCGCCATCTGTGACCTGCGCCATCTGTGACCTCCTGAGAGACAGAAACCAATCCCTCCCCCACGAAGGGCTCCTGTGCCCAATTCACGGGGAGTTTGTGTGTCTTGCAAAGAGTGAGGTGAGGTGTGGATTCCCGGGCGGTATTTGGCAGCCAGAAATGGGAGACATTTGGACCCAGTTCAGGGTATTAGGGGCCCAGGCATTAGGACAGAAACTCAAGGGGAAGGGACCCTGCTTGGAAACCGATCCATCCCGTAATATTGGAAGTCTGTGTGTGGAGCTACACTAACTCGGCAACCAGCAGGAGTCTTTTGAACACTCCACTGTGGCGGTGGCAGTTGCAGCACCTCTCTCAGATACAAACTAAATTCCAAGGGCAGAAGGAGCCCTCTGGCTCTTTTCCCTCCTACCACACAAATTTGTTTGAGAGGAAGCCAGGAGTTGAGTGCGAGGAATCGGTTCCTTTCCTACAAACACTGAAACATCTTTTGAACTTCCTGCTGTGATGGGCGGCGGCAGCAGCGGCGGCGACGGCTGCAGTGTGTGGCCCCTCCCACCCTGGAAACAAAATGAATGCAGACCGCAAGAGGGGCGGCCCCAGCTTTTTTCCCTCAGACCACAACGGTTCTCTGTTCGAGGGGAAATTGGGAGCTGAGTGAAAGTCTGGCAAAGTGCGAACTTGTGTCCCAAGTTTGGAGGACAAATAGAAGGGGGCGGCCAGTCAAGAACCAGATATAAAGTAAAGCTCTCAAAATGGCGTCTCCCTAACACTGCCCCCAGAAGCGTGGAGAACTCAGTCTGAACTGAAGCGATCTATCTAGCATCTGAAGTTTATCCAAGACGCCCAGCACTCTGCAGGAACTGTTGTAGGGAGAATCTGGCATCCTGCCAGCAAAAATTCTCCATATATATGTGTATATATATAATTTTTTTTTAATTTTTTTTTCTTTTTCCCTTCCTTTGCCCTATTTTTGGTATTAGCGTAGGGGCCACTCACAGCGCCACCTGTTGTCTAGAAAATATATTGCAGCATAATTATATATATATTTTTTAAGCTGGAACCCCACCCCTTTGAAAAAGAGACTTGTTTGTATACACTCAAAAAAACACAAAAATTAATTTTCCTAGTGGTAGCTTCCCTTTCACTTTTTTTTTATTTTTTAATGTTAATTTTTCTCTTAATTTTTAATTTTTTTACTTTTTATTATATATATATTTTGATACTTTCTCTTCCTGGACTATTTGCTTCCCTATTTGCTTGCTCTATCATTTTATGACCAACATTTCTGTGGTTATTCTTTATTATCACTATTTTTTTTCCTTTTTCTTTCTCCCTTCTTTCATTTTTGATCTGTTAGTTGACTGGTTTGTCTGTTGCTCTGTTTTCTTCTTTGTCTGTTTGCATGTGTCTGAGTGTCTGGGCATTGGAGTGCATGTATGTCTGGTAACATTTTAGTCTGTTTATTTGTCTGCCTTGTTTCAATGTATTGCGTACTTTGCTAAATCTCTGAGTTGGCTATATTCTCTAACTAAAATTTTCACTTTCAACAAGAAATTGGAGGAATAGCAGATAAGAGCCAACTAGAGCTAGCTTCCAACACAAACATCAATTCAGGGAGAGAGACAACTGCCGGAAGAACCCAACAAAGCTGAAGGTAGAGAGCTGAACTGAGAGAAGAGATAGATAAACACACATCCTCCTCACCAAGGTAAACCTCGACTTCAAGAAAACAAATTCCAGGCTTAGATTGAACCAAAGTGGAATATTCTACAACTCCTATTGCGTGCCTGAGGCTGATAGGCTTCAACTATTCCTACGGGCTGGCCACAAAGAGTGGTCAGCAAGTGGAGAAGGCATTGACTCTACTGGGACTCTGTCAAGCACAAAACCCTGATGAACTCATTGACTTTACCAGGACTCTGGTACACATAAAACCCTGACTCACTCGCCCATTGGATAAGACTGGGTTACAGAGTCTGGGTTAACAGAAACTATTGTTGGGGTTAACTGAGACTGAGGTTACCGGTGTCCAGCGGCTAGGGGTGAGTAAGGAGG
>CAUYTI010140619.1:0-24492 GCA_963575145.1 Galago senegalensis | reverse complement strand
TTGAGACAGAGCCTCAAGCTGTCCCCCTGGGTAGAGTGCCGTGGCATTACAGCTCACAGCAACCTCCAACTCCTGGGCTCAAGCGAGTCTCTTGCCTCTGCCTCCCAAGCAGCTGGGACCACAGGCGCCCGCCACAACGCCCGGCTATTTTCTGGTTGCAGCCATTATTATTGTTGTTTGGCAGGTCCAGGCTGGGGATTTGAACCCGCCACCTTAGGTGTACATGGCTGGCGCCTTAGCCGGTTGAGCTATAGGCACCGAGCCAGGTTGGCCACTCTTGATTAACACTTGTCTTGAACTGTAGGAAATACAGTGGAGGTTAACTTTGCCTTTGGATTTAAGCAAGGGAGACCTCTGCCCTCTCCCTCATACTGGAGAGCCTTGGGAAGTTGTCCTCCACTGCATGGTATGGGCTGTAGCCAGAACTCCCCTTCCCACGGGAGCTTTGAGCCTAGATCTGGTTGCAGGTGGGTCCTGGTATTGAGAAGCACCTATCTCAATGTTGTATGAGTCTCCCTCTGACGGACAGGCCTGGCCAGGGCTGGCAGAACCATCTGGGTGAGTCATCCCAAGCCTGGACCTGGACCCATGTGGTCCTTGGTCTTCCATTCACTGCAGGGTGCTGTCCCCTCTCTGTCCTGTGACCTAGTGGAATCTTCCCAGTGGTAAGTGTGCAGGAGATGTGAATAATTGCAGTGTGATGTACTCCTAGTCCATGGAGGGAAGCGTAGCAGGAAGGTGATTATTGCTGCAAGCCCACGCAGAACATCATTCATAGAATTGTGTGAGATTGGACTGACAGAATGTGCTGACATGCTCATTATGGATCACTCTCACACGTACTACAGATAGACAGGTTCAGGGATATGGATTACCAGTGACCACCAGTGGTACACAGATAAGCCTTGGATTTGAGCCATGTGTGGGTCTTTTGTGTGTGTTGTGGAGGGGCTCCTGTCCATCAGTACTCCCCCACAGTGCAGCCTCCAAGAATAGTACCTGAGGGTGGTAGGAATGGCAGGAGCCATTCTGTATCACCAAGTTCCCAGCACCGCCATCCAGGAAGAGGAATTATCTCACCTCCTCTGCCAATTCTGTGTGACAATGTCAGGAATTCCTCCAGGGGGGCACCGTACCTATTTCCTCCTAAGGCTTTTGACATGACTGCTCCTCAATACCAGGATGCCCTTGGGATACATATCCTCTCTGAATTGCCTCCTTTCTTTGGTGTCATGGAGCTCTCCTGCCTCAGTCTTACCCAGTCTAAACAAGGAATAGACCTTCCTACACATACGGGACCTCTTCTTTCCCACCTTTCAACGGTCTGACAGTGATATTTGGAAAGAAGGGGTGCAGTTAACTTGAAAGAGATAACATTCTAGAAATGCAGTGGTTATGGCACAAAGAGTTCAAGAAAAGACCTGCTTGAAGTATGGGTTGTTCTTTAATTCGCAGTATAAGATTTTGAACTAGATGTTCAACATGACCAGACAAAGAATTATTCACATCTCCTGCATACTTTAGATAAGACTTGAATTTGTGTCCATCATCCACTAAGCACAGTAATAATCTTAGAGGCGTAGGAAGCCAATATTTATAGATAATGCAGCACCATGAGTAATGATGTAGCCAGCATTAAATAAAAGTTAGTCTGTGACTGCTAAGGCAAGAATATCAATATTGTTTCCATACGATTAGGTTTTTAAGAGCCATGGGGTTTCTAGTCATAAAAATGTTCCTATGTTACTTGAAGTGAGAGATAGAAATTAGCTAAGAATAGTGCATATGACGAAGAACAAAACAAAACAAAGCAAAAAAAATACTCACAAGGGATAGTTTCTGGATCTCAACAACAAGCTACGGTGCTGACACCGTAAAGGGTCTTCACGCAGAATAGGCAGTGAACGAAAATGCAAATACCTTTTCTCTGCCCTTTATTCTAAATCTTCATCAATAGTATCACTATAATTCAAAAGGCTCAAACATTTGTAATACGGTTTTAAATCAGATGGTTTATTTAGATAGGGACCCGACAAATAAAAGTTATCTGTGACCTCACATGACCTCCACTTAGCCCTGGTGGAAGTAAATAGTACTTAAGACAGATAAGACCTGGTCCCTACACACGTTTACAGCATCAGCCTTTGCAATTGTTTAACTCCTTCGGGGAATCCTTCTCTTTTTTGATGAAATATTAGCTATTTGATCCTTCTCATCTTAATTTCACTTCATCATATAACTAGAAGCTAATCAAATGCTTCTCTAATTGCCCCTATCTACAATTTTACTAGTTGTGAATGAATACTATTTCGTATACCATCATATCTGCTTATTTATAAATTATTTCACACGTTTACTTACTCCCTCTAAAAAATTATGAAATCCTTTAGATCAGACATTATGTTTTAAGTCATTCCTCAGTGTGAGCAGAAAGCTGATGCATAATAAATACTTGATTAATTAAACAATATAGGGAGTTTATAATTGGCAGAATTGGAATATAAATAATAGATGTAAAGAATGATAATGTATGAGGGTTATGTTTTGAGCTTTTGGATAGTAGAATTTTAGTTAAACACAAAGTCTTAAGTGCAATTACATTTTGGTTTAGTTTGACTACACCGTTAGAAAACATGGGGTAAAGTGAGATGTTAAATGCTGATGCTAGTGAAAAAGAAGGTAAGTCTCCTTTCAGCAAAAGATACTAATTTTATCCTCTGCTCCTGACTTTGAAAGCCTTGATGGAAGTCAGGAAGAGCCGGGCCCCCTTCGGTTCAGGGAAGCCATCATCACTTATCATGCAGCTGATTTCTGTTTTGTGCAATCAATCTAGTTAATGTCAAGTGCCACTGACAAGGGTGTTGATGACTCAGTCATCTGGAGGCATTCAAAGGGTTGGCACGAGGGCTCAGACTGAAAAATAAACAGAAATAAAAAGTCCTCTAGTTTGAACTTCCCTACAACTTGATTGGCCTCCTGGCAGCCAAAACTCAGAGGCCACTTTTCTTCTGAGAATGATGTCACCTACTTGCCTAGAAAGAGCAGGAAGGAATGGCCTCTGCCTGGCCAGAGGTGAGTGCCCTGCTTTTATCTTTAGCACCAGAATGGCAGACGTGGCCATTCTCATCACTTGCTTATCATCTACACCCCCTCTTCCCCATAACCTTACCTGTCTCAGTAGGCTGAACTTCCCACAAGAGTGGGTGCCGTATTTTTCCTCTTCACTGATGTCACTTCAGCACATGGTTGTCTGGCTCGTAGACACATCTCTCCATAGTTAATGACAGTCTACTGACATGGGACTGAATTTTTTATGGGGCTTACTGGAAAGCTTGCTATCAGATTTGATGGCATTGAATATCTAATGATATTTTGGTCCCCGAGAAGAAAAGTGCTGTATCATTTTCATAGCCATGACACTGGACCAGAGAAAGATCCATTTGTATTTGGACCTTGACTTCAGGCAGCTAACAGAAGATTGTACAGAAGGACGCGTGGGTTTGAAAGGACATAACTTCCCTTCCACTTTATTGTCTATTCTTGTTTTACAGTTCTGAGTACTGTTTCTCAGTCTTCTCTCTCTCCCAAGTTATCTTTCTGTGCTGACTGCAAAGTTCTTTTGACTGGGTCGGCTACCTCCCAAATCAGGCCTTGTCTAAGTCATCTATCATGGCTTACGTACACAAGCCCAGGACAAGGGCAACGTCGGGGGGCGGGGGAATGCAGCTCAGGATTTAGGGTGGCACTCTCTTCGTCCCTGTCACTCGGGTTCTTTTTCCTTCTCTGTCTTTGTGTATTTATTTGTACTTATGACAAGAGTACTGAAAACCTCACCTGGGCATCAGTAACCTCTAAATCGTATAAATGCTCCGTGATTGAATGACGGGGTACACGAGTTCAGCAGGGTGAATCATTTCCTTTGATTCCCTCTGGCTTCACATTTCCTTGGTATTCTATCAGAAATTTTTAGTAGCAAATCCATTATTGTGTTAAATGGCATTTGCAGAGATTTCTCTGCTTGAAAGACTGTGTACCTGACACATTTTGACCAATTACTGACACTTTTCTTTACTGGGCTGTACTGAGGAAGTGTCCAGACAGAGCATCTCCTGTAATTAGATAGATCTGAGTGGATTTGTCTGAAAGCAGCCTAATAAATGACAGTTTGGCTGTCACGGTGAAATCTCCTTTAAACAAGGGGAAGTGGAAGCTTGTATTTACTGGTCCCATTAATCAGAGGCTGTACAGATATGCTTAATTTGACCTTTAAGCAGACATAGCTCAGGTGAAACTGTCTTTCTTTATATTAAAACTACTTGGCGAACTTATTTTTCTCTTTTAACTAGCGCTAATTCCTGATTTCCTAACTGCTCAGTCTTTAAACAGTGGCAAGATTTTTAGAGTGTTGAAGTGAATGTAATATTCAATGAATGGCAATCTTGTCACAGAAATAGCCAATCTGAGCTATCATTTTTCTAGAACTGTAGTCCTAACTCCAGGCCACTTGTTTCCCACGTGGACTTGACCACTGCATGTGTGGCTTAAAGAAGAGCATCGTAAAAGAAGGGTAACTTGAGTTGATCCTTAAATGTAGTTGGAATTTAAAGTTGTGGGTGGAACAGACGCTTCCTGGGCCTTTTTTCCCTACTTTTGTGATGTTTTCTTTTCTGAGGGTATAGCATTTGATCTGATTTGAGAATCCAAGAGGAAAACTCTATTTGTACAAAAGAGAATGACTTTAATTTTAGTGAATAGAATTATTGAGATCAGTGAACCCCAGGAAATGTGAATGAGCTATTCGTACCTTTTGGAACAAAAGAAACTGGTGTCCTTTTGACTTCTTAGTGACGGTAACCACGAACATGGTCAAGTTTAGCTAAGTTAGGATTTTAATAAAGGTTGAATTATGTGTAATCCTTTCCACACTGCCCTGGCAATAGGGTTTCCAATCTTATGATAAGGACCATTTACCAGAAAAAGAAAAACTTGTTTAAATATATTATAATCAGACACAGAGTAATGTGTCTAATTAGCTCCACCTTTGGAAATGCTTTAGGGAGGAGTTCAACAGTGGTTCATGAACTAAATAGTTTATATAGGTGAAATTAGTTCATAAGTGGTGAAATTAAGCCTGCCTAACTGAGATGGAGATCATCTCTGGGATACCAGATAGACCTGGTTTCTTCCACTGGTTTAATCATATACAATGTATATCATAGGTCATGTAGTTGCCCGCCCACTGACATTACTGTCTGGAAAAAACTTAGGTGGGTGAAGGTTAATTTTCCTGAGGATTTCAATAAATTGGTTTGAGATTGGAGCATAAGGACTAGGATAAAGGGGCGTCACTGCAGATGTTTGCCATCAAGTAAGAAATGGGGTGCTAGAGAGTCTGGATGCTTCACGACTGAGAGTCATTTCTCATGCCTGTTCTGAGAGGAGGAGGAAAATAGTGGCAGCCATGTCTTCTGAAAAGGGGCTGGATGTTACCACAGAGAGGACAGCAAATGGGCAAAGTTGAGGGCTCTTTTTCTATTTCCCCCCCAAAAAAAACACCTATGAGGCAATGGCGAGTCTGAAAATTGGGAACTTAATTTCTTGTCCGTAAATTGTGGCCACCCTGTGCCTGCCTAGAGATCTGCTTCAATGTGTATAACTGGGTGCACCAAGGTAAGGGTGCCACCTGTTCTGGAAGGCATTTTGTGCTAAATCTCTGTCTGACAGCTTTGGTCAGCACTGGTTTCTGTGCTTCTTGATTAGGATGGTAGAGGAAGGTGGGGCAGGGGAGATTAAAGAAAGAAGAGAAGTAGATGGGAAAATGGCCTGGAAGCTTTACAAGGTACTCTGCCCATAGGAGAAAGGACAAGGATCTCTGAAATGCCAGAGATAGAGTACAAAATAACAATAATGATAATAGTAATGCAATGGGATACCATTGGATAGTTGTCAAGGATTTAGACATGTATGCATGAGAGTGAAGTTGTGGTGGCTTTGAAATCAGCTATAAGGTAAGAACATACTCTAAAGATGATGTATGGGGCTAGTTGTATAAAGATTTTAATAGCGAATATATTCAAAATAAATGTAAAATGTCTACTCTTGTAGAGTAGGGGATCAAAGGGTAAGTCGTTAAGGCAAACTGCTTTTTGGCAGCATTTGGGCCCCACATTCTGGTTCCAGGCCCAGGATTTTTAGCTGCACTGAGTCAGCCCTTTAGGTTTTCCCTCTCCCATTCCAGTAGCCTAAAGGGTTGGACATGCCCCCGTAAAGACAGTCAGAGAAGAACAGGGAATCAGCAATTGTCTTCTGTCATGGACACAAATATGGTCCCAGGAGAGGACCAGAGAAGAACAGGGAATCAGCAACTGTCTTCTGTCATGGACACAAATATGGTCTCAGGAGAGATTTCTTACTATTGCACGGCAATATTTCCTCCAAGACTTCATTCTCTGACTCTCGGCTAATATACTCAGATCATAAAACAATCCATAAAGTCAAGGAACTACTTATGGCTGAGGCCAAGGGATTTCTTGCAGAAACCTTGGGCCCCCAACACTCAGGAGGTGTGGTGGGGCATCCTCCTTCCAACCTCAGTTCATGAGTCCAGAAGTTCCCCTCCTGTGGAGATAATGAGAGAAGGGCAAATAGAGGTTGACCTTGTGAAATCTCTACTTCAGAAAAACATGGATTTTACAGATCTGAAATTGAAAGAACCCTGAAAACACAGAGGTTTTTATTCACCATTTAGCGGTGAAATCTGACCAGGCTTCAGTTTATTTCATGTGAAACTTGTCTAGACTGAAATGAAGTTGTCTCTTTATCTCATTTTTTATGAATTCTCATACACACCATCAAAGAAATATTGACATGTTTGAGTGTGGCTGATGTGGACCCTCTTTCCTGTGTTGGGGAATACATAGCATACACACCATATTATTTTATTAAATCCAAACCTGTCCATATCCTGAAGCCCTTTTGACAAGAGACCGTGGCTGTGTACTCTCACACACAATCTTAGTTTCTGAGTTTTGGCATTTTTTTTTTTTTTTTTTTACATTAACCAACTCTATAGTCCTGAAAATTTTAGCTCTGTTTCTAGAATCTTTCTCTGTTGTTACTCTGGGCTGTCCCTAATCTAGTCAACAACAGACTAAAGTAGGTAACCAGGGAAGAATAATTTGGGCTGCTTTAAACCAATACTATTTAATTAATATAAATCATTTAATATTTTTTTAGCAGAGAGGATGATTATTGTGTGCAGAAAACCAGAGACAATTGTGTGTAGCAGAAGGGTCAGTGTTTGTTTCCTCTATTGTCCAGGGTGGTGATTTCCATCTAGTGTGCCATGAAAACCTTCAAAGATCACTAATTACATTCTAAAGAAGTTCAAAGCACAGTAAGTATATTCTTTTTTTACTCTCTTTTTTAATTGACATAATTTAAGTGTGTCACAGAAGTTTAATTATAGGTTCAAGTGTGCTGGGAGATGAAAAAGGTTTGAAGAACACTGGTTTAGGGTAACTCAAACTTATGTCTCCCTTGCCTTAAACTGTGTCAACATCTGGTATAATTAAAACCCTGCACTTGACCGAAGCTACACTCTGAATAGTAACCATGACCCCGTGGGAGGTAGGCCGTCCTGCTTCCCACTCCAGGTGACATATCAAAGACTTCCTTCTAAGTTTATAGACTTTTCCTCCCAAAAGGCAGTTGGTTAACACAAGGTGTGCTGCTGCAGACACACACACTGTTGTTTTAGTGCCCTTAATAGGGTGTGTCTGAATGACATTAACCCAATTCTGCTTTTCACCCTATGACTCCACAACAGTGGAAAATTTCTTCATTGGCCTTTCTCTTATTCTTTCAAATCCATCCTCTCCCAGCTGTTAGGCAGCACCAATTTGATCACAACACAGCTAGGCATCAAACTGTTAAATAATTCCCCTCTTCCTATAGGTTGATATCTGAACTATTAGAACACAAAGGCCTTTGCCAATCTGGCCTCTGCTTTTCTTTCTTTTCTTACTTCTTTCATTGAGTCTTGTTCTTTAGCAGTTTAAAAATGCCTATATCATGCTCTGTACTTCAGGCTGGTTTTGCATCTACTCTTCTGTATTTTTTTTCATTTCTTCCTAAAATGATGAATTCTTCCAGTCTTTACCAATGATCTGGTTAGATCTACTTACTTGTAGCTGGGGACACAAGTAAGTTCTATCTCCTTTAGAAACCCTCCCATCCCTCCTATCTGAGTTATACATCCTACCTGACCCTGTGCATAGAGTTGGCATTACATGGTTATCATTAGAATCATCTGTTTAAATATCTCATGTAAACACATGAAAACAAAGATTGTACCTGAAAGACCAACTTTATATCCACAGTTTCTAGATCAATATCCAGCCGATAGTAACCCATATATAGTAGGCACTTAAAAGAATAAATGTAGCATAGAGGCATTATTTTTATTTTACAGAAGAAAAAGTCATGGCTCAGAGAAATTCTGCAAATGTGATATAAGCAAAATGCCTATATGCCTCTGGCCAAAAAAGCCATTTGAGAGAGAGCAGTGAAAAGACTTTGTGCAGACATACTTGTGAGAAACTGAGGCAGAATCCCATGTGGTCAGGTTAGTTGTGGGCCTAACATGACTAAGGCTTTGGTTGGAATAGCATTTATAGACTGTGTTAAGGAATTAAGGTTGACTTTATAAGGCCAATGAAAAAGCCCTTTGGAAAACTGGCCAGATACCTATTAGTAACCTTTCCTGATCTGTGGTAAGGACAAAGGTCACTTGCTGATGGGTCCAGAATGGAGTTACCTTTCCTGATCTGTGGTGTATGATGAAGGTCGCTTGCTGACAGGTCTGGGAATGGAAATGTGCTATGGGACCTCAAGAAGAGGAATTTACCCAATGCATACAGGTATCTAATGGCACAGATGAAACTTGAGCTCATGAAAGGCTTTTGAGAAGTCCAGCCTGAAAATTCCTTATAAAAGTTTCCAGCAAAACCCCCCTGACTTAAGGCCTACATGAGAGCAGAGGTTTGCACACAAATTTCTGTATGCCCAAGAAGTTTCTTTATGCCTTGTTTAAAGGTCCGAAGTAACAGCCTCCAAACAGCAAAGCCAGCAAGGGCAGGTATTCAATCTACCTTGTTCCTCCATAGCCTCAGGTATCATCAGATAAGAACAAAGAAGTAATGGCTAACAGCATGTTCTCCATTAAGTTATGTTAAATTGGGTTATGTTGATAGGGTTATGTCAAAAGGTGTATGTTGAGTGGATTATCAGAAGCTGATCATGAGGTAGTCACATGATGTTTAAATGGATCAATGAGGTCATTGCTGTATTGTGCTCATGTAAAAACTTCCCTATATAAACCAACTGCAAATAAAGAAGCTCGCCATTTTGCCTGAGCGAGCAGCTGGTCACCTTTATTTAAAACACAATTTCAATAAGCGTGCTTATTTTCTGTGACATTGCTTTTCCGTGAGACCCTTATGGCAACAGTGATAATGACAATTTTGTGTTGCTCTTCCCAGTGTGGCAGGGTCTAAAAGCCCAGACTTTACATTTTCTAGTTTCACTTTTCAGCAGGGTTTTGGTTTAGATTTCTTCTAAAGGAAGCTCTTCCTTGGCAATGAAAACACAGGGAAGGCAAAAGCTATTCTTTTGGTGCAATAATTGTGGTGACAGTGCACCAGGGCAGATTGCTGTCAGGGCAGTAAGAAGTGTGGCGATGGTAAAGTGGGGGAGCCCCTTGATGGAAGCTGGGCCTGGGGATTCTAGCAACTGGTTGTGGTGTTGCAGAACGTGAGACTGGGCAATGGAGTGAGACTTCCTGTCGTTCCTGAGTTTTATGTAGCACCCTCTTCCTCCCTTCTCTTTTTTACACTACTCTTTTCAGGAATTTTGTAACCCAATTCTTTCTTAATTCCTTCCTAAAACTGTGATGATGTTTGATATTTTAGCTTAAAGTCACAAAAATAGTTGTCAAATCTGTGATGCAACTTTGTCTGCTTAAGACTTGGTACCTTCTCTTAATTGCAGAAGAAACTTCTTCTTGGGCCAAAAAGAGAGAGAGAGAGAAATAAAGAAAACACTTATGTTTTCTTTGTCAGGACTTAATTTCCACAAGGAGCAGAAATATTATATTGAAGAAGAGCAGAACCTTCTTGTATATGGCAGCGTAATCTTCACATGCATAAAGTTAGTCCTATGCAGAGTTTCCTCATACGTGTTTGAGGAAGAAAGTCTACATGTTCTTTTAGGGGAATAAACACTGAGTTGATCTGGAAGAGAAAAGAAAAGTTTCAGGTCTTGTGAGTTGACTCACTGGGAACATACATCAGATAAATGAGTTCCTTAGAATCCAGTGACCAGAGCTTTGATAGGAAGCTCTTCCTTGGCAATGAAAAACAAATAGAATAGTGGCAGGGCCAGTGATAATACCCACTTATCAGAAAATTCCCCACATGCCTTGGGAGTGAAATTTCACTCTTCAACTTGTGACACTATTTTCATAGAGGCAAAACCAATGTTCCAGAAAAACCATGCTGCACAACTGACGGGATTTTCCTTAATTTTCCAAGCAGCTTTAATACACCATGAATCAGGAAGAGAATGCACTAGAGAACATTTGGTAACCCCTAGTAGCTGGCAGAGCAGGTGCATTGGAGCTGTTTCCTGTGGGTGGGAGAGTAAGTACTTGTGAAGGGGAAGGTGTGGACGGGAATTTGTTATCTAACTTCCCTTAGTGTCTGTCTCCTCAATACAAAACACCCACCTGGCAGGATTATGTTGATGAATAAAATGCTCAGTTGTTGCTGGCATATGGTAAATATCTACTGTTTCTCTTCTTAGAGTCACTCAAAATAGTTACTGAGTATTTTTTAGCTGCTGGGCATTGTTCTAAGTGCCATAAGATGTGGACCTGCTCGCCAAAGGCTGACATCTAGAATATGCTATCTTCATTTTTTTTTTTAATACTTGTTCCATGTTTCCTAGCTCTCTCAAGCCCTTGAATTGTTTTACATCACTCAGCAAATTAAATAAATCAATGGAATGGAGAAAAATCAGATTAAGGGTTATGATATCCAGTGTAAAAGGCCATTAAAATGGTTGAGAAAGGAGAATTATCCAGGGGTTATTATTTGGAGCATCTTTTCTGAAATTGTAGAAAGCAAGCTGAGTGAATTGCTAAATCTGAGAGCATCAGATACGGGGAAAAATACCCTTATTTTAAAAGCGTCTTAGTTATTTTGTTGTGTATCTTTATCTTGGACTCTTCTATCTGGGAACATCTCGTAATATTAAAGATTGTAGTTCCCTTGTGATGTTCAGGAAGTATCTCTAAATGGACTTCAGCTGGAGTGAGTATGAGGGGAATCATTTGACTTTCTGGTGCACATAAGAGGGATTATAGTTGACACGTCTGAGCTCCCTTTTGGGGAAAAATGAAGAAATCTTCAACTCTTCAAAGCAGTATTTTGTTTTGTTTTTACCCTTTGCAGATGGACAGTTACTTGCTAATGAACTGTCAAACTGGATTGCACTTATTATTATCAAATAATATATTTGATATCCATTGCAACAGAGATATGTGAATTTCATGTATATTTTGAGAAAGCCAATGTTTAATGGAGAATAAAAGTACTTAGTTTTCTTTTAAGTAACTTTTCTTTCCCCTGCCTTTTTTCATTCTTATCAGATGGCATTTACTATGTTTTCTTTCATTTCGATATGTCATACCCCCAATTTACTCTGATTCTGGGTAGTATCTGACCTACCTCATCTGACCTAGAACTTTCCCAAAGTATGTAATTTTGAAATTGGCTAGATAGAAATTTTTCCAATTTTTACATTTTACATAAAATGGAATGTTTCTATATAGTTAGGAGGGTAATTGACTTTATATTTAACTCACCTACATATATTTAGACATGTAGCAACATTTTCAGAAGTTAAAAAGAAAATTGATTACTTTTATTCTCCAGTAAACTTTAGCTTTCATGAAATATCTATGAAACTCATATGTCTGTTGCCATGGATATCAAAAATAAACATTTGGGTCCCCAAATTGTATATCCCAGTGAGTGTTTTTTAAACTGACTTTGGTGAAGATCCTATTTCTAATATTACAAAGAAATAATTTCATAAAATATAATAAAAATAAATTAATAAAATGAAATAAAACAAAGACATTCAAAACACAGGCCCATAAAACAATATTAGATTTAACATCTGGAGAATTTTTATGTCCAATTGTATAAACATTTCTAAAGATGCACTTTCAATTTATAGACTTTGGAGGGACCAGTCTTAGTTTGTAAGCTGGTGTCATCCTACAGTCTAGAGCCTATGCTGCCAATTTTTACCACTCAGGGTTCACCGGGTTGTGTAGACCATATGAACACTTGTATCTCCATAATTCTGTTTCTTTTCAGTTTACACTAACTTCATAACTACATCTATGTCAGGGATCCTACAGAGCAGTGTCATCTAATAAAAACATACCATGAACCCCCATATGCAATTTTGTTGTTCAATAAACATATACCATGAGCCCCCATGTATAATTTTAAATTTTTTAGTAGTCATATTAAAAAGATAAAAGCAGGTAAGATTAATTATAATAATATATATTCTTTGATCAGATTTGTCTCAAGATTAACATTTAAACATGTAATCGATATAAAATGTTACTAAGGAGAAATTTTTTACTCTCCTTTTCATAGTAAGTCTTTGAAATCCACATGGCATTTCCGTGTGGACTATTCACATTTCAAGGGCTCAGTGGCCACATGTGATTAGTAGCTGCCATATTGGAGAATGTAGTACAGAGCCTCCCCTTAGCTGCCCTAGAGCAAGTAAGAGACATCTGTAGCATCTTGTATATTGGAAGGAAAATAACTCCATGAAAAGCACATTTCAAATTTATGGGAAAGAGAAAGTATGCTGAGTAAGCTTAGGTAAATGTCTACAGCAAAGGATTGACGTTCCTTTTCTATCCATGTGTGGCAAAGTAAGGTTGAAGTAGCTAGTAGTTTCAGCTCAACGCTTTTGGAATCTCAGTTTGAAATATTCTGATTTCCTACCTTGATATTTTTAGCTGTGTTACATTCAGACTCTCTGGGCTACCCTCTCATCATACTTCAAATACAGATAATAGTTTGTATTTTGCATATCTGACAGTTATTTGCAAACCACAAAGGAAGGATTCTGGTAAGTCACCAGCGTATTTTAAAAGTGTTTTTGTTGGGTTGGCCTTGCCTTTTGTCTTTTTCCTCTTTTAGTTTCATTCTGTAGGAATGATGTCCTTAAATCTTCCATGTTCATATTGGTTGTTGTTGTTTTGGGATAATGATGGGCAAGCTGTCTGATCTGGCAGTAAATTATGTGGGAGAATAGCTCTGCTGCCCAATGGAACAGTGCTCATGTGTACTTAATATCCTTAATGACATTCATAGCGACAGTTTCAGCTCAGTCTACTCATCATCTCAACAGGCTCATCAATCCTCCTCTGTTCCTAGTTATATCCATGGATGAAGGGAAATACTTCCAATCAGGCATTCATAAAACTCTGAGCAGTCAAATATTTATAGTTAACCTCTTGTTAGCTAATCCTTTAAGTTAGATAAAACTACTCCACATTATTACAAATTAGTTATAGTCTTAAGGAAAAAAATTATCTAAACTATACTTGGTTGAAGAGAGGAATAATAGGTTTTAGTTACATGATCCATCATTTCATTGGCTCAGAAAAAGGAAGGTAATGAATAGTATAGAGAGTGAGCACTATAGTTGGGTTTTCTGAATCCTTCCTCTACAGCCTCAGTCTTTCTTGAATGTATCTCCATATCATATTATCATAAAGAAAGGGCTTTAGTAGATGATGAATTTTGCCAACTCTAAATCCCGAGTGTCAAATTTTAGAAATTTGATTTTTATAAGAATGAAATTAAATTGAGAACTTTAACCCAAGACTGCTGAGGACATGAAGAATGCAGGGGCAAATCAAATTTCAGTCTGTTAAGGAAAGCCAAAGTTTGAACATGTGAGGTACACACTGAATCTAAGGGCCAGAGGAAGCTGGTGTGACAGCAAATGGAGCATAAGGGAGACAAGAGGGTGGCCACAGGTGCTGGTGGGTATGGTGGTTTACCCTTATGAAGGATAGTGTCTGGTGCAAGAAAAGAGTTGTTGACTTGTACAGCCACTCCTCTAGGGACCTTTCTCCTAAGAAAAGTGGAATCAATGTCTCTTGAGATTCTCTAGTGAAAAATTCTGGTTTCTTGTGGGCTGTTACTGAGGTTGGAGTGAAGATGCCAAGATCATGTTTCAGTCTATCACTGTGCTCACTGTGTCAAAGACTGATATTGACATGATGCCTACTGAAACATGATATTTCCAGCTCCCTATTTTAGGGGAAATATCCAGCATGAGAAGATATAGAAAGAAGTATTAAAAGATTATATCTGTAGGATGTAAGATACTTAGGAAATTTTGTAGCATTCTATTAAGAATTTCACTTTTTAGACAGAAAAATAGTGGGATTAACATTGTAAGCAAAATATACATCAATATTATTGATATGTACCAGACACATTGCCAGGGCTGAGGTAGTAATAAAATGTGAGAATCACAGACTTATCTTTAATAAACTTACATATAAGAAAGGGGAGGGTGATTGTATTTTTTCTAGCAATAGCCCTTGCAACTCTCCAGAGTGGAAGTCTTTCCACAATGAAACTAGCCTCCCAAATCAGAGATGAATGCTTCACCAAATGCAGAGACATCAATGAAAGGCAACAAGAAACATGAAAAACCAAGAAGGCTTGGCACCATCAGAAGAACACAATAATCTCCCAGTAGTTGGTTCCAAAGAAATGGAGATCTATATCTGATGTGACAAAGAATCTAAAAGAATTATTTTAAGGAAGTTCAGTGAACTTCAAAAAAAAATACAGAGAAATAATTTCATGGAATAAGGCAAATAACAAATGACTAAAATTTGAAATTTACCAGAAAGATTTGAAATTATTTTTAAAAATCCCCCAAATTCAGAGCTGAGAAATATAATTAATGAAATGAAAAATGCAATAGACAACACCAACAGCAGAACTGACACAGTGAAATAATTTTTTTAAAAAAGCTCAGTGCCTATAGCTCAGTAGGTAGGGTACTGGCCACATATACAGAAACTGGTAGGTTTGGACTGGCCTGGCCCTACTAAACAACAATGACAACTGCAGCAAAATCTAGCCAGACATTGTGGTGGGTGCCTATAGTACTAGCTACTTGGAAGGCTGAGGCAAGAGAATTGCTTAAGCCCAAGAGTTTGAGGTTGCTGTGATCTGTGATGCCATAGCACTCTACTGAGGGCAACACAGTGAGGCTCTGTCTCAAAAAAAAAATCTGTGCACTCAAACACAGGTTACTTGAAAATATATAGTCAAAAGACAAAAAAAAAAAAAAATAAGAAAGAAAGATAAAAAGTGAAGAAACTTATGGACTTTATGAGACAGCTTCAAGAAAGCAAATGTTCAAATTATAGAAGTTTGAGGTCTAGGGCCATACCACCATGAACACACCCGATCCCGTCTGATCTCAGAAGCTAAGCAGGGTCGGGCCTGGTTAGTACTTGGATGGGAGACCGCCTGGGAATACTGGGTGCTGTAGGCTTTGGCTCAGCGCCTGTGGCTCAAGCGGCTAAGGCGCCAGCCACATACACCTAAGGTGGCGGGTTCGAATCCCCAGCCCGGGCGCGCCAAACAACAATGGTGGCTGCAACCAAAAAAAAAAAAAAAATGGCCAGGCGTTGTGGTGGGTGCCTGTAGTCCCAGCTACTTGGGAGGCTGAGGCAGGAGATTCGCTTGAGCCCAGGAGTTGGAGGTTGCTGTGAGCATGATGCCATGGCCCTCTACCCAGGGGGATAGCTTGAGGCTCTGTCTTAAAAAAAAAAAAAAAAAAAAGAAGTTTGAGAAGAAAAAAAGTAAGATGGAAGGGAAAATATTTTACTTAAAAAGAAATAATAATAGAAAAATATCTGGGGAAAGAAAGAAAAATATCCAGGGTATAGAGGGGTCAAATCCAACCAAGATTACACTGAGACATAATCAAACTGGCAAAAATCATAGACACAAAGAAAAAATATAAATGACAAAGAGAGGGCCCTGAAGCAACAAAAGAAAAGAAGCAAATCACATATTAGGGAGTTTCAGTTAAGCAGTGGGTCTCTCAGCAGAAACCTCACAGGCCAAGACAGTGAGGCAATATATTCAAAGTACTGAAAAAAAAAAAAAAGCCCCAGGCAAGTATGTTTTGCTTGGTAGAGGTATCTTTCAGAAAAGAAGAGAGATGGATGGACTTCCTAAAATATGAATACAAATTTGTCTAAATGTGTATTTATCTATGAAAGGACCAAGAAAGTGCAGAAAGTAAGAAAATCCATCATCTTCCCTGGTTGCTTATGGCCAACATAATTGATCTGAAATTTGAAAAATGTCATGCATCTATCATTAAAAGTCACATCTAAATATGCCACCACTTTCCAAGTAATCTTTTATCTTTAATTGTAATATTTATGAATTATCACTCATGAGGAATTCTGTGTTGCTTTAAAGGCAATGGTATGAAACCCAATACATCAAGAGAAAGACATGCGCTGATGAAATATGGTCCTGAATGTCCTCGTTCCAGTGATGTATATTAGAATAGGGATGGAAGAGTGAAGTTGAGGGATGAGTCTCTGTGCTGCGCATTCTTGAATGATCCCCAGGAAAAGGATGGCAGTTATTATCCATGTGCAGCGTGAGATAATCAGGAAGTGTTTGCCTATGGAGGAAACTGTTTTGCAATGTAACTATGAATATAAACCATCAACACATTGGACCACATCCACTTTAAAGGACTAAAAATGTCAAACAAAGCATAGGAAAAAGGCAAATAGGTTGTGAGTAAAACCCATCCTCACCACTCAAGAAATTCCTACCTATATTGATTCAACAGGCCATGTCTACAGCACATTTAGAAAGTTCCGTGGGTGAAGAAATTCTTAACTCTGAGAATCCTGGTTTTCTGTTTCTGTAATTATGCAGTAGATTTCTTTCACATCTTCACATTCATAATTACCTTGTATTTAACTTTCAATGATGACATTATTAAATCTAGAGGTGACAGCCCTTCACTTGTGACATTTAATTTACGTTTCAATTTTCCTTCTCCCCTTGGTCCTTTAAGTGGTTCTTAAGGGCAAACAACTGAGGAGACACTGTCAATTCCACTGAACATCAGCTATAATTATATTTCTTGATAAATATCTTCAAATTAAATGTTGAAATCCAAGTGTTGAGTAACACCTTCCAAGGCAATATAGGGTTATTTTGAAGTAGTGTCCTTTATGCACAGAATGGCAGTGATCAGATGCCGAATATCTTTTCAAGAGTTGCCTAAGAAAGCATGCGTGCTTTAGGATATGCCAAAGGTCATTTTCACACATCATTTCCTTCCTGTCTGTTTCTTCTTGATGGTGAAGTTATAAAAGGTTACTTTTTACATAAAGGTGAGCTGAAGAACAAATCTCATATATTTATTTCTTACAGGTACATCTTTTCTTCTGGTTCTTTTGCATACATTTGAGAATTGAAAAAGAATACCCAGGATTATTTTTCATATACTGAGCAAACTATTTTAAAAAGAAATGTGTAAAATGAGTAAGAGAACAAAATATTGAACTTTGGAACTTTCAAATTGGGGAGTTTCATTTGGGAAGTCATTAAGTTTTAATGAACTCTAAACTGGATATAGAAACCAATAAGCATATTCCCTTGATTTTACAAAACGTGTAATACACTCATTCAAGAACATTATTGATGATTGCTCACTAGCTAATATCTTTTATACAAATAATAAATGCCCACCATGATGCCCTCCAAAAAAAAAAAAAAAGGGTTTCTGTTTTCCATGAGGTCATAAGCATGATATAGTTGGTATTACTTCTTTAATTATCATATTGTTCATTTTGTCTTGAAAAGCTACGTTCCCCTAGCATACGGAGCTTGCTTTAAAAATATGAAGAGAATGTTACTTTTGGGACTCAATGCCAATTTTTTTCCCTATTGATTAATATGATAGAATATTGATGCTCCTATGCCAATTAGAAGGCCTGTCCCTGATATCACATAGAATACAGAGATCTATTTTTGTATTATTAACTCATGATTTACTGGGCTTCTAGAGTGTTATTTCTTCTTTTTCTCTCTTTTACTGTCCTTCTGACCATTCTGTGAAGGAGGGGCTGCCCTACTCATCTTCCCTCAGGCATTATCAGTTCAGTAGTTCCAGCCAACTTTCAACTATCAGCACTTGGGCTTTCTCTGGCCACTGAGGCCCACATGATGCCCAAGCATAAGAGTCTCAAAGTACACTTAGGAGAATGAAAGTCTCCTTGAAGCAAGCACCACATAAAGATGGGTGGCAGTTGTCTAAATACCCTAGTATCCCTTCTCTTTGGATAGATGACTTTGGGACATGAATTCTACATGTGTTTATAGAGTTCTCCAGTGAAATTCATCACCATGATTGCACAGTGATTATGTTGTTTGGTAATGTGCCTTTTATTGTCTGTCTTCCCTTCCCCATCTCTAATTATGACTCTCTTACTAGTGTTTCCAAGAAGCACCTCCAAAATAAACCATTTTACTCAAGTATTTGCCTCCAACTATACTTCTGAGTAATCCTGAATTAACATATTTATCTGGACACACAAATGTCAATAAAATAGCTAAAGGCTTAATCTTTGGACTACTTTTCTTACCTAAGTTTATTGCCTAGGTGATTTTTAATTGAAATGTAAGATTTCAAATATCATTCAAAATCATACCACAAGCTCTGCCTTCCTTACAGAATGTCAAATAGCTAATGAATATTTCCTTTGAGAAGTCTACTAGGTATCTCAAGACTATATTTTCTAAATCAAACTCTTGAATTTCTTCCCCAAAGTGGTTAGGAATTTAATGTTCCACATGATATGCAGATATTTATGTTGAATACATTAGTACTGGTTTTGTCATCAAAAGATGTAGTCAAAAAACTTGAAACTTTTAAAGAAAATAACCCTGTCTCTTTTCCTAGGATTCTCTGGGATCCAGTTTCAACAAACCTACTTTACTCAATGATCTCATACAGTAATACTCATATACTTACCAAATTCTCCTCTGTAAATATCCAAGTTTTCATTGTTCCTCTCAAAATATGACAAATAAAATTCAATCTGATATGGTCTGGCCAAAGTGGACATATCACACATGTGCAGCTGTGCTCATTTGCATTCGAGCTCTTTCTTTGTCACACACACTTATTTTGTCAGAACACACACATCCTTTGCAAGTTCCTCTATTGAACTTGTTTGTACATGTCAGCAATGTTATCATTTTGTTATTTTTAATAAAACCGAACAGTTGTAACTAGAAAAACACCCAACATATCTTGACAGATTTTTCACAGAGCAGTCTCGTTTTTTAAGTTTAATTTTAAGAATACTTTCTTAATCCAGGAAAGGGCACCGTGAGAGGATGACAAAAAGCAATATAAGTCTGTATGAAAATGAAGAATGCAGTGGTTTGTGTTGAGTAGATTTTTTTTTCTTACCACATTGATCTGGATAGCCTATTGGCCCACTCATCCTTTCTTTGGGGAAATCTTCAACTTTGAGTGACTGTGAAATTTGAAAGAAAATAGTGATTACTTTTATTTTTTTCTTGTCAAAATGGAGAAGCTTTACACTCTCCTGTCAACCAGGACAATTATCAGCAACTATTGTTCTTTTTTCTTAAGAAGATGGATTTGTTTTGGTTTAGGAATTGCCAGGCCTTAACAGGGGAATCTAGCCCTACTGAGAAAGCAAGAAATGTGATCCTGAGAAGGACATGCGATGGGAACCGCTAACCATGCAATAAGGTCAGCCACTTTCCCATGACAAAACAAAGCAAAACAAAACAATAATGGTGATATGCACAGTATTTACAGTCTTCAAAGCATTTTTGCTTCTGTAACCCTCCCTCCTTCCTTCTCTCATCACTTTCTCCTTCCTTCTTTCCTCTCTTCCTCCCTTCCTCCTTCCTTCTGTCCCTCTCTTCCTCCCTTCTTCTTTCCTTCTCTTCCTTCCTCCCTCTGTCCCTTCTTCCCTTCCCTCTTTCCTTCCTTTGTTATCAAGTATATAGTGTGTGCTAGGAATTTTGTTAGATGCTACAGATACAAAATGAAATAGGATATTTTTTCATCAGCAGGAGAGAATGGAAATTATGGAGTCTGCCTTTATTACATGGCAGTACAACCATTAATTCATCTGTAGAATGACCTCAGTAAGCTCTGTGAGAACTCATACCACTTGCTCAACAAAGCTGATTCATTCTTTCTCTCGCTCCCTCCCTCCCTCCCTCCTTCCCTCCCTCCCTCTCCCCCTTTTCTTTCACTCTCTGTTACTCTGGGTAGAGTGCCATGGCATCATCATACCTCACAGCAGCCTCAAACTCTTGAGCTCAAACAATCCCCTTGCCTCAGCTTCCTGAGTAGCTGGGACTACAGGTACCCACCAGGATGCCTCACTAGTTTTTTTATTTGGTAGAGACAGGAGTCTTGCTCTTGCTTAGGCTGATCTCCAGCTTGTGAGCTCAAGTAATCCACCCTCCTTGGCCTCTTAGTGTGCTTGGATCACCCGTGTGAGCCACTGGGCCCAGCCAAAGCTGATTTTCTTGACACCTCCCTATAAGTCAATAGATATATAGATATTTGGGGTGCATGTTAGACATAAGTTAATTATTCTTCAATTGTTTAAGCTAAGATGTCCAAAAACAATGATTCTCACATAAACTAAAATAAGCACAGCATAAAACTAAACTCAAAACCCATGAGACAGAAGCTTGCATCAGTATTCCAAAGATTAAAACTGATATTTTAAACAAAATTAAATTTCTCAATAAAAATTCAGTCACAAGCAACTTCTTATCTTAATGGCTTAACATGAAAATATTACCTTATCAGGAGTATGCTTAGCAATGAGGAATTGGTTTATAAAATTAGCTTTATAATGCAAAGAGTTTTAATATGATATTGACAGATAATGAATGTTGGTTATAAGTTCAGAGGGGGCTAAAATTACTAAGGATGCCTGAACATAGAGATCTATGCAATTTACTGACTAATTCTATGATGTGGGCAGTTGAAAATTGGACTTTCACCATTATTAATTTTTAAACACTGCAGAAGAATAAGATAATTTTTCATGTATATTTGAAGACTTTAACATTGACATGGCAAGAGCTAATATAACTTAATTTCAACATTAATGAATGAAGCTATATTTAAATGAGGCTTTTGGATTGTGTTGTGAACCCAGCTCTTTCAGGGAACTGAAAAAAAAAACAGGGGGAAATACTTGTAATGGAAGACAAATGTGGAAGTCTTCTCTACTGGATTTGACAATATTTGGGATTTATGGGTAATGTAATAAGGAAAAAGACCATTATTTTCAAATTTTAAGACAATGAGATCTTTGAATTTCTGAGGCTCATTTTTCGGTATGAATATTTATAATCTTTAACTGCAGAAATATAGGACTTAGCAGAATCAGCATCGTTTTAAGGATATCAGCCAAGTGGTAGTGTCCAGATTTATTTTCCTCATGTAATGATGTGAGAATCTAAATGGGATTTAACACTCTTATTAAAGGTTAGCATCCTTTCCAGTACTAACTTACTACATTACCTGTTTCTGAAGGAGGTACGGGAGGGCACATCATGTCTATTTGATATATTATCAGCATCTCCAAGTGCTTGGCTTATTAATTACTTGACAGTGAAGATGTAGAAATAATTGAAAAGTGATGGGCTTTGATGTTCTTTTGATAGGCCAGTCCAATTGAATCAGGTTTTCTGATATCTTAAACCTGGAAAGAAAAGGGAAGGAATTTGGCCTCTTCACTATGGTTTCTGTTTTAACAGATTATTTTCAAAAATATTGGCCAACTTGGATTTGTGGAGAGAAATGTTGTTGGAGCATTTAATGTAATTCAATAGTTATTTTTTCAGGCCCAACTCTGTGCCATTTTCTGCATAAGCTATTCAGCATTGTGTAAACAAAAGTCGGAGTACCTGGCTTTACATGTTCTATTGACTTAAATTGTCAGTGTGGAAATAGTCAAAAAACAAAACAACAACAACATATATATGTGTGTGTGTCTGTGTGTATATATTTAAAAGCTTGCCACCAGAGTCAAAATGCAGTTTTATTGAAATAAACACATGTAATCAGAGAAGAATAGGTTTGTAATACGTGGCCACTCCCTGGATATGGGCAGTTTGACTCTGTCTTTAGAGCCCAGGCACTGCAGCAGGGCCTCTAGGCTTAAATTCTTGATCTATACTTGTGAGTTTTGTGGGTTTGCCAAGTGTATAATGCTTTCACCACCGCTTTGTGTAGTTCCATGAATTAAATAGGTGAATTCTTTTAAAATACTTAGAGTAGTGTGTAGTAATTATTAGGACTGATTACCTTTGTTACAGTCCATTCTGTGATGTCATCATTACAAAAGACCTGGTCTTTATTCACTCCATTGGTGTAAAACACACCCAACTCCCGTCTCTGGCAAGCACTATATGTGATCAATTTGTTGTGTTTTTTTTTGGTGGGGGGAGGGCTGAGAGGAAGAGACCATACCAATCCTCATCTAATAGCTTTGAAAGATAATATATTCATTTTCATTTAAAAAACTTTTTAAAAAAATTTTTTTTGTTGTTGCGGTTTGGTCAGGGCTGGGTTTGAACTCACCACTCTTGGTATATGGGGCTGACACCATACTGACTGAGCCACAGGCACCACCCATGTATTCATCTTCATAAAGACTTTTGAATGTAATAATAATATTTATCATTGAAAAATATTCAAACAGTATAGAAATATCTCAAGGCAGAGCTTTCCTTGTGGGAATGAAAACACACCTGTATCATGCCATCACTATACTGACCAGTATTTTACTTTTTTAAAAACACAGATTTATGGGAATGTAATTTACAAACCAGGAAATTCACAAAGTGAGTTCCATTATTTTTAGTAAATTGACAGAGTTAACTTTCAGCCATCATTGCAATCCAGCTTTAGAACTTTTCCTGTTCCCTCAGAGAGACCTTCAGACCTATTTGCAGGCAACCTCTGTTCCCATCACAGCCCCAGGCAGCCGCTGCCTTTCTGTTTCTTTAGATTTGCTTTTTCTGACATTGCATATAAATGGAATCATACAATGTGAGGATCTTTCTACAGCTGTCTTTTTAAACTTAGCATAATGTATTTAAATGTAAACTTGTATTACATATCAGTAATTTGCTTTTATAACTTCATACATCATTGACATCTTTCCATGTCAGTATGTAGACATTCACTTCATCCTTTTTAGTGGCTAAAGATTATTTCATTATACGTGTATACCGTCATTTAAAAGACTCTCATGAAATATATTTTTTTACTTTTTTATTTTTTATTAAATCATAAACACATAGATTATGTATACAGTAATGCATTTATGGGGTACAATGTGCTGATTCCATACAGAATTAGGAATGCTTACATCACACTGGTTAATATGTACCTCATCTTGTTTACTTAGTTATTGTGTTAAGACATTTATATTCTATACTAATAGGTCTGACATGTACCCTTGCATTATACACCATAGGTGTGATGCCACCATTCACCTTCCCTCCATCTGACCTCACCCCTCCCTTCCCATCCTCCCCTACTCCCTCCTTCATCTTGGGCCAGAGTTGTGATCTATTCTTCAGATGAAAGTGTGAGTGATTGTAAATTGGTTTCATAATAGTACTGAGTACACAGGATATTTTTCTTCCAGTCTTTAGATACTTTACTAAGTAGAATATGTTCAGCTCCATCCATGTAAACATAAAGAGGTAAAGTCTCCATCTTTTTTAAGGCTGCATAATATTCTGTAGTATATATATATACTACAATTTATTAATCCATCCGTGGCTCGGTGTGTACTTGGGCTTCTTCCATGACTTGGCTATTATGAATTGAGCGGCAATGAATAATCTGGTGCAAATATCTTTGTTAGAAAGTGACTTTTGGTCTTTTGGATATATAGCTAGTAGAGTAATTGCAGGATCAAATGGCAGGTCTACTTTAAGATCCCTGAGTATTCTCCATACTTCTTTCCAAAAGGGACATATTACCTTACACTCCCACCAGCAGTGCAGAAGTGTTCCCTTTTCTCTACATCCATACCAACATCTGTAGTTGTGGGATTTTGTTATGTGAGCCAATCTTACAGGAGTTATATGATATCTCAAAGTGGTTTTGATTTGCATTTCTCTGATGATTAAAGATGATGAGCATTTTTTCATGTGTCTGTAGGCCGTGTGCCTAACTTCTTCAGAGAAGCTTCTGTTCATGTCTCTTGCCCACAATGAAATGGGGTCATTT
>CAUYTI010140616.1:0-23412 GCA_963575145.1 Galago senegalensis | reverse complement strand
GTGGGATATGAGCTGTCCTTACCAGCAACTAATGCTGCAACTGAATGCATTTTTTCCTACGGTAAATAAAATGTGGACATCAGAAAAATCACAATTAAGTGTTAAGACTTTGAAAGCCATTTTATGTGTGAAATATAATTTTAAAAATTCTTGTGAAAATTTTCATGACCTTTTAAATGACAGCAATCTACTAAAAAAATTCACTCAAATGGGAAATATGCCAAAGAATAAAATAATACTATACACAATTTTTAATGTATTATATTTGTAAATTGTACTTATATTGAAATTAAAATATATATATTACAATACTATTTTTGCATTCTATGAAAAATTTTTGTTGCTCCATATAGACCAAATTTTTAATCAAGAACACCTCCCCATCAATGGTGTTCTCCCCCCCAGCTTTACCAATGTTAAAATCTGGTCACCTTACCATACACCAAGCTTGTGGAAGCAGTCACCGGTTCTTGAGTAAGGCACTGGGAGTGAGACACTTTCTTAACTGGCTTAGAGATGTTTGGCTGCCCAGAGATAAGCCCTCAAGCAGCCAAATGCATTAATGAGATAAGATCAGTAGCTCCTTAGAAGGCAGGTGTTACACTTGGAACATTTATGGTGCCGCATGGTGGGAGTTGAGCCTGTGGGGAAAGAGCACTTAGCGATCACGTGATCCTAGTAAGTGGGCCCCCGCACCTGTAGTGTACTGCTTCAATAAAAGGTCATGACAGAGGTTGCTCAGGACTCTCTCTGCACTTATGGGAAGCCCACTTCTTGCAGGCATTTGTACCTTCAATCCCTGGTCCCAGCTGTTTTTTTCTTTTTAAGAGGTTTATTTATTTATTTATTTTTGCAGTTTTTTTGGCCAGGGCTAGGTTTGAACTCACCACCTCTGGTGAGTAGGGTGGGCCAGCACCCTACTCCTTTGAGCCACAGGTGCCACCCTCCCAGCTGTTTTCATTCGTGAGATGAGGTGCCCACAGCAGGCACCGACAGAATCTTTCTTGGATTTAACTATTAAAACCTGGTGGGTATTCATGACATAATTCCCACAAAGAATGTGGAGGTTTTCCTGGGACTATGGCTCCCAGAAGATTCTCACTCTTGTGTTAACCCATATCCAACCTAATCACACTCAACCTGGTTATTCATCAAAGTTAGTATTTACATGTTCCTACCAGTTTATGGCTCCAGTGACTTCTCCAGGTAAAGAGATTTTGGCCTTTTCTCTGGATATCTCTGGGTCTTTTGATTTGGGAGTAGTAATTTGCCCTATGACTTCAGTTCTCTGATAAGCCCAAGAAAAGTCACAAATTTTAAGTTTGTCTAGCAACTTCTTATTTTAAAGATAAGCATGATGACTGCCAAACTCTTTTGGTTTGTGATGAAACCAGGACAAATAAATATTTCTATGTATAGACCAGGCTATTTATATTAATGAAAGTCACACAGATACCATGTAATTTTGTCTAGTATATTAACAAAATTAATAATTAAAGTTAAAATAGGTTTATGAAGAAAGTTTTATGTTCAGCAAGAAAATAAATGGCAAAAGAAATAAAACTAAGCTTGCACGAAATTTATCCAAGTATAAATCCATCTGTGTGAATTTGGTTTCCGGCAATCATTTATATATCCCAGATTGTGTGTAAAACATGACACTGTGCTCCACTAATACAAAAATGCATAAGAGCAAAATCACCAAACTCAGGGAGCTGACATTTTGTTAAAGATAGCCCAAAGATAAAGAATATGAGACATGTGATTTAAAATATGTGGGCATAGATTTGGGGAAGAATGAGATGATCCTCAATAGAAAATACAAATTTAGAGTTAGTTTTCTGTCTACATTTTTTAAAGATTTTTATTATGAGGATGTTGAAATTCCATCAGTTACTGAGTTTTTCCCCTGGAGACTCTGGTCCTTAGAGGGTGCCAGGGAAATGAGTTAGGAGGATTTTTCATGTGAATTGAATTAGCATTAATGTTAATCCCCATTTTACTAATCATCTCACTGAAAATCATTTCTTATATCTGCATCTCTTTATCGTATCTCATTTTCTAAGATTATTAGGGTCTATTGCTTTATAAAAAAATATTCGTATACATTTATAAGGTACAAGTCCATTTTGCTACATGCATAGATTACATAGTGGTGAAGTTAGGGCTTTTAGGGTACCTTTTAGGGTATTTTTAGGGTACGTCATTTCTCATCATCCATCCCCTCCTATCCCTGCACCCCCCAGAGTCTCCATTTTCTATCATTCCACTCTTTATGTTCATTCCACTCTCTATGTACACATTTTTTAGCATCCACTTACGAGGAAAAACATGTAACGTTTATCTTTTTGTGTCTAATTTGTTTCACTTCATAGCCTCCAGTTTCATCCATGTTGCTTCAAAAGGCATGATTTCATTCTTTTTATGACTGAATAGTATTCCACTGTATATACTACATTCCCGTTACTCATTCCTCTGTTGATGAACACTTAGGTTGCTGTTGAAAATAGTACTGTGGTAAATATATGAGTGCAGGTATCTGTTTTGGGTATATTGATTTTTTCCTTTGGGAAGATCACCATTAGTGGGAATCCTAGATCCATTTATTTCTAACAGGAATACATATGTTTTATTCTAAAAGAAAAATACATAGATTTGAAATATCACAACCTTAAATAGTTAAAAAAGCAGCATTATTATATTCCTAAAAGGCAAAATGCCATAAAGAGCCTCAGAAAGAAGAGAAGGGGATTCTGCAAAAAATATTAAAGTCACTTACTTGGCACCAGGATATACATTGGTTAAAAATTTCCTATGATTTGCATTGATTAAATCAGTCAGCTCCATGATCCCAAGGAACAAGGAGATCTCTTCACCAGTCTTTATAATATTTATGAATATATTTGACTTGTGAGTTTGCACTCAATTCTTTCTTTTTGTTTTTATATTGTCCTCCAGATCTGGGCAAAGATCGATATGTAAGTCTTCTTTGCATTTTAACAAAACATATGAACTACTTGCTTTCTAAAATACTACAACTGTAAGCTGTCTTTCAGGCCATTTATTAAAACTTTCCATGCCTATATTATTTTAGTTTTCTTTTTCTCACATCATACAGGAGTTACTTTTTTTCTTGATAATTTAATAGAAATGCCTTTTAGTTTTTGTACTTCACTGAAGACTAAAGCTTCAAAGAAAAGACCAAAATGTTTTCATATTTTAACATGGAGTCACAACATTTTATTATTACTCTTTAGAAGACTGCATTTATTCTTTTTGCTGGACCAAAGAGATGAGACAGACAGATACATTCCCACGTGGATGACTTATTAGAGTTGTTTTCGTAGACTAGCAGTGGTGTCCTGGAATCACCACTCATACCCAAGCCTGCTGCTAAATATGCAGTGTCTCTTTTCTGTGCTTTCATCTAGCTGCCTTTTTGTGAAGGCTGTGGAAAATCTAAAAGGACCCAAGTTTCTTATAATTCTCAGCACAATGTGTTTCTCTCCCTGGATGCTCACAGTGTGAAATGGCTCTTAAAATGTCTCTATGCCCTTCTTTCTAAATGTTACAACAAGATACGTGAATGGCCCCCGAGTCAAGCCCTCGGGATTCCATTGTGATAGTATAGTTATTGCCAGGCCTTTGTGACATGCTATGTTCAAGGCTGTCACACCTGAGCTCAGTCTTTCCATCTTTAAACATATTAAAAGGTTAGAAAATAAATCTTTGCTTGTCAAGTTATACAGAGGCATATTTTTCTTTTCCTCTCTTAAGAGAACTTGTTTAGTAACCATGAAAATGACACAAACTTTTAGTTCTAGTTCTTTAAGCTTGGTCCCATAACCAATATATAAAATGAAGCTGTGCAGTTTACAGTTTTCAATGTGCAAATATTTTAGGGATTATAGCCATTCTGGTTATGGATTAGCCACTCCATTACAATGGCTATAATCCATAAGATAATACTAGCTATATGTGTGGAGATAGAGCAACTGGTATCCTCTTACATTGTTGGTGGAATACAGAATGATACAGCCATTTCGGAAAACAGTTCAGTAATTTCTGAAAATGTTGAACATAGTTTACCACACAACAGAGAATGCCATTCTCTTCCCTAGCAATGTAGCCAAGAAAAATAAGAACATATGTATTCTCAAAGCCTTGTATGAGTATGTTCAACAAAGCATTATTCACATTAACTAAGATGAATAATCCAAATATTCATCATCTGGTGAATGGATATACAATATGTAGTAGATCTACACAATGGAATATTATTCAACAGTGAAAATGGAGTGAAATAATCATCTATGCCCTGCATGGATAAATTTCTAAAATATTATTCTAGGTGAAACAAGTTGTATACAAGTGACCACATAATGCATGTTTCCATTTATACAAAATGTCCAGAATAGACACATTTACAAATACATAAAACAGATCAATGACTGCCCAGGATTAGGGGTGGGAACATGGATCAATGCCATACAGGCTCAAGAATATCTTTTAATGATAGAAATGTTGTAAAATTGGATTTCTTTTTTTTTTTTTTTTGAGACAGGAGCCTCAAGCTGTCCCCCTGGGTAGAGTGCTGTGGCATCATAGCTCACAGCAACCTCCAACTCCTGGTCTCAATCGAGTCTCTTGCCTCAGCCTCCTGAGTAGCTGGGACCACAGGCACCCACCACAACACGAAGCTGTTTTTTGGTTGCTGCCGTCATTGTTATTTGGTGTGCCCAGGCTGAATTTGACCCACCACCTTGGGTGTATGTGGTTGGCGCCTTAGCCACTTGAGCCACAGGCGATGAGCCATAAAATTGATTTCAGAGGCAAATTTACTATGTCATTGAATTGTACTCTTATAATGGAAATTTTTTGTGGTTTATAAATTCTATAAAGCTGTTAAAGCCAACATGCAAAAAAATAATGAAATGAGGAACCACGTGATATGCTTTTCCACTGAGAAGGGAATGCAAGTCTACCAGACAGAGTCAGAGAAGATTGGCAGAAGTCTTCTACTGTTGTCCCTGGTAGAATTAGGAATAGCCTGGGAGCTCTACAGTATGTTTCTCCCTGTTTTATGAGGATCAGAGTAACTGATACTTGTGTCTACAGGTTCTCTCCAGATCTACCAGAACATATTTGAAATAGATTTGAAGGGCACATACAAATCAACATTACTTTAAAGACTTGGAGCATGCTATATCCACCTGAGTGATTTTACATTATTAATAATTTTTGGAAGAGAGAGTATATGAAAGAAAGCAGAAGCTGATAATACCAAATATTCTCTGAGTTGTTCTAATATTTCCTTGTGAGAATAAATTAATGAATTCATGGATCATTTGTATAATTACTGTTTAAAAAGCCCTTTATTGTTCAGGAGGCCACAAAACAAGAGGCCTATGATAATTTACTTATGTTTCCAAAGTTGGCATTCATGAATTATCCATAATATGCTAACTCCTTAGTCATCAGAAATACAAATGAAAAAAAAAACTTCTAACATACAATATACTCAAGAAAGAATAAATAGTCAACTAGAAACTGGCATATATTTGTCATATTAAATTGCAGGTGCCAATTTTATGTAGAAGTTAATTCCCTGGAATTATTTTATTTCAAGAACTTCTAATCAGGTTTGGCGCCCATAGCACAATGGTGCCAACCATGTACACCAAGGGTGGTGGGTTCAAACCTGGCCCTGGCCAGGTAAACAACAAGGACAACTGCAACAGACAATAGCCAGGAGTTGTGGCAGGAGCCTGTAGTCCCAGCTACTTGGGAGGCTAAGGCAAGGAGAATCGCTTAAGCCCAAGAGTTTGAAGTTGCTGTGAGCTGTGATGCCATGGGCAACACAGTGAGATTCTGTCTCCAAAAAAAAAAAAAAAGAAAAGAAAATGACTTCCAATCATATAAAATTAGATATTTGACCATTCCCATTCTCATTTCTTTATTCAAATATGAAAAAAACAAAATATGTACAGGCATAAAGTTAAATAAGAACCCATGTAAGAAACATAGCCATCAGGAGGACCTGAGTTTTGATTTGTTCCCATCAATGAGATATGAATGAAAAATTTAGTCAATTACATATATATCAAGTTCGAAGATGATTTTATCTGACACATCCAACAAATGGAGGCTATAACATTTTCTTGATTTGAATTATTCACATGATTTCCTCCACTTTACATCTGGTTTTGCATAAACAGATCTAGTCCAAAATCTGAGAGAAATCTTTTCCCCAAAGAATATCCTTCAATGTCACTGCTTCTACTGTGCCTATTGAAACTCAGAAGAACTAAAATTGTTGATTGGTCCCACATTACTAAAGGCAGGTTGGCACTGAGAGATATATTAATGGTGGGAGAGTCAGTGAATGATGTTCTGTTCTCCTGTAGGAAGAGTGAACTAAGACTTGAGGATTTCAAAAAGAATGGGAGACTCTCAAAGGCAAGTAATGAAAACTGATCAGCCTAACTTTTGGTGAGATGAAAAAGGTAAAGGATGATGGTATTTATAAAATGACACTAGTCTGATGCTTCCAGCCAGGATATATTAACAACTACTTGATTTACCCTTCCACATGAAACAGCTAAAATAAAAAGTGACCAAAATATATGAAAATTGAATTGGTTTTATATGAAACATGAACATGAATAATGGTCTGGGGGATAATAATCCTTGAGATTTAGAAAACAAATTAATTAATCTAAATATTGATGATATGGATGGGATAAATATAAATAAAAAAGTGGCACCAGCGCCAGGCATGGTGGCTTACGCCTGTATTCCTTGTACTCTGGAGGAGGCCGAGGCGGGTGGATTGCCTGAGCTCATGGGTTGGAGACCAGTCTGAGCAAGAGTGAGACCTCCATCTCTAAAAATAGCCAGGCACTGACGTGCTGTGTCTTGTTCATCACCTGCATGGAACCTGCAAACACGGGGGGCGGGAGGAGGGATGCAGCAGGATGCCTACGACTGCTGCACGCCTACGTGAGGGCAGTGCCCTGGACCGGAGCTGGGCACCCGAGACCTGGGGGAGGAGCAGTGGGGGGAGGAGGCACACGTGTCATTTGTGGACAGAGGTTGCCAGTTAGTGTGGGATGATCCTGCATACCTGGGAAGAATCCGAGTCCTGCATCACACTGAACAATAACCACCGCGTAAACTGAGAGAAACGTATACTTTGTTTTGTTTGGAACTTTACCAAAAATTGTTCACTCTTGCTGAAATCTGGTCATGCCACCCTCTGAGTACGTCCCAGCTGAAATGCTCTGCCATCACCCATGAACCCACTGGCACCTCCTTTGTCCACAGCTGGTCTTGAGCTTGGAAGCCACACTCTGCCCCCCTGGGGCACTCCTCCTAGGGATCCTGTGGAATAACTCTGGCTCCGGGTTCTCTTGAGCACACCTGCAGCGCGTCATTAGGACTGAATTACCTGCACCAGGTAGCCAGGTTGCCTTCATGCCTAGGCTTGTTTCTGAAGGAAGGTGGAAGCAGAGGAAGGCACTGAGGATGGAGGGACACAAAGGTCAGTGAAGCCGGACAGTGTGCAGGCCACGGTCCCAGGACTGCCAAGGCCACATAGCTCATTCACAGCTGAGTCCTTGGCACTGCTGCAATGTGTGACACACAGTAGGTACTCAAAAAATGTGTGAAGAGTGGATGAGCAACTGTGTGCCATGGAAATTCTTTCTCACTTCTTCGGATTTTTCCCTTTTCCTTCAGTGCTTAAGGTTTGTAGGGAGTTGAATGGTGCTTCCCCTCAAGATATGAACGTGTCCTGACTTTTGGAACCTGTGAATGTGAACTGACTTGGAAAGAGAGTCTTTATAGGCATAATTAAGGATCTTCAATTAAGATCATTCTGAATTACCTGGGTAGGCCCTAAATCCAGTGACAAGTGTCTATATAGGAGACAGACACGGTGGGGACAGCCACGTGGAGGTGGAGGCAGGGACTAGAGTGATGAGTCTTCAAACCAGGGAAACCTTGAAGCTCCCTGGAGCCAGCAGAGGACAGGAAGGGTTCTCCTCTAAAGCTCTGAACGAAGCACAACCCACTGACACCTTGATTTTGAATTTCCAGTCTCCAGAGCCATGAGAGTAAATTTCAGTAGTTGTTTTGTTTTGTTTTGTTTTGAGACAGAGTCTTGTTCTGTCACCCTGTGTAGAATGCTATGGCATCATCATAGCTCACAGCAACCTCAAACTCTTAGGCTCAAGTAATCCTCTTGCCTCAGCCTCCCCAGTAGCTGGGACTACATGCACCCACCACAATGCCTGTCTATATTTAGAGATAGGATCTTGCTCTTGCTGAGGCTGGTCTCAAACTCCTAAACTCAGGCAATCCACCTGCCTCAGCCTCCCAGGGTGCTAGGATTACAAGTGTGAGCCACAGCACCTGGCCTCAAATTTCGCAATTTAAGCCATCCAGTTTGTGGTCTTTTGTCAGGACAGCAGCAGGAAACCAATACAGTGTCTACCAGGCATTGAGGTTCTTGCTGGAAAACTATGATCCCAATCACTTAGCAACCCCCAGAGAGCGAAAATAACTCATCATTGGATGCCTCAGCCTCCTGTCCCTATGGGCAAGAATGAAAAGATTTACATGGCTCTCTTATCCTATCTTTCTATTAAATAGGGGAGGAAAAAACTAGAGCTTCCTGGAGGCAAACAAAGATCATATCTCTCCAATGCTTAAAATCATTCAGAAGTTTCCCACTGCATTCAGAATAAAATCCAAATTCCTTTCCGGGCCTTGCACACCCATCATGACCTTCCCCACCCACTGCCCTTGTTCCTTCCAGCTCATCTTGCTCACATGGGTTTGCCTACATTGGCCATCTCTTTGTTTCTCAAATGCACCAAGTTCATTCCTGCCCCAGGATCTTTGCACTTGCTATTGCCTCTGTCTGGGATTCTCTTCCTGAGACTTTGCTTTGACTGGCAAAGCCCATCATCTGGATCTACTGGCTGATCTTCCCATCTGAGGGCATGCCACCAGGTCACCTCCTACCACGCCACTTATCTCCTTCGGAAATGATCTTGTTTACTGGTTTTCATGTTGATGATCTGCCTCTTGTCTGGACTGACAGTTATGGGTGACACAGGGGCTGCTCCCTCAGAGGGGTATATACTGTGTACTTTGTAAAAGCCTGCTGAGTGGCTGAAGGAAATGGAACCTGCCCTTGGGAGCCCACTACTGAGGAGGTTTTATAAGGAACTTCCCTGGAACCAGGTGGGTTACCTGAGCCTCCTGGCCAAGGTCACCTGTGACAGGTAGAAGAAAGAACTGGTTTTGTGTTATGAACTGAACAGGAATTCTCAGGCCCCAGAGCTGCCAGAACACCTGATATTGAGGCCACATACCTCCCAAGACGTCCCCAGATGTCCCAGCTATAACTGGTGGGTAATTATAGGGTTTCTACCAGGTGTGAAGTCTCCCTCTGGAGGGGCTGGAGGAAGTGGGCTCTGTGAGGCCTCCTTTGACCAGTTGGCACTAACTCAGCTGAACCTGTGAAGTGAGTCTGGTATGGTCCCAGCAGTCCCAGTGTCTGGCAGAGCTCTAGGGGTCTCACCAGCCATTCCTGGGGAACTGGGCCCTTGGGATCCCAGGCAGACCCTCTGCTCACCAGTCAGATCCCTTCACCTTGAATTTTTAGCACCAGTCAGGACATCAGGGTCATGCCCTTGAGGTCCCAGGATTAAGCACTGGTGATGACACCACTTCCTGGTCTCTGTCTTAGCCACCCCCCTCACCCACCACCTGGGACACTCTCATTCTTCAGATCACATGGCTCCCCATTTGGCTCCTTTAGTTAATGGCCAGATGACACCTTCCTAGAGAGGCCTTCCCTGGCACTCCCGGCCACCAACACCCTGCCCTCTGCATCCCTGCTTCCTTTCTGTCCACTGGGAGTTGGCAGCTACCTTCCTCAGACATCAAACTCATTTCTATTTTACCCATTTGCGGGTTGCCTGGAACAGACCCATGAGGGCAGGGATTCAGCCTACTATGTTCATATTGTTTTCCTAAGCCTGGCACATAATACGTGCTTAGCAAATATCTGTTAAATTAACAAATAAAATACACTATTGGGTTTGCATTCAAAAATAAAAAAAAATATAGCCAGGCATTGTGGTGGGTGCCTGTAGCTGCAGCTACTTGGAAGGCTGAGGCAAGAGAATTACTTGAGCCCAAGAGATTGAGGTTGCTGTGAGCTATGACACCATGGCACTCTACCTGAGGGGGACAAAGTGAGACTCTGCCCCCCACACAAAAAAAATAAAGTGACACCAGATTTCAAAGTTTGTGAGATGGAACAGGTCATGTACTATCAAAAGGAAAGAAGCACCTAGATAAGCAAGGCTAAAAAGATACAATGAAAGGTAATTCTTTAGTTTGGGTTTTTATTTTATTTTTTTCCTCACAAACTCCAGGTTTAGAGGTGAGATAGAGAGTCCAAAAGCCAAAAACACAATGCAGTTTGTGGCCAAACATCAGAATATCCAAGACCAGGAAAGATGAATTTAAAAATGATACATTGGATAGTATTGAGATGTATTTTGTTAATCTTATATTAGATCTTTATCTCTTAAACTTCCATGGAAAAATAGCATTTGCCCACTGAGTTGAAGCAGGAAATAATTCAGCCTGAACTCTAGTATGCCTTTAATTTCTACATAATAGAAGTAAAAAACAGATGCTTAAAGAAATCATTCTCATATGTTGGTGTTTGGGATATTTTCTTATTATTATCAGTGACCTAAGTAAGATGAAATTTTAGAAGCTATAAAAATAATTTAAATGGGCGGCACCTGTGGCTCAAAGGAGTAGGGTGCTGGCCCCATATACTGGATGTGGTGAGTTCAAACCTGGCCCCAGCCAAAAACTGTAAAAAAAATAATAATCATAATCATAATTTTAATACCCCCCCCACACAGAAAGATAAAACTCCTTTAATTTCAGTATAAACACTCAGACACTCGTTTCCACTATGTTCTTCCATCTTTTCTGCTTTCTTTGCTCATTTATATCTGGGATTTCTGCCAAGTATCTGGTGAACTATGACATGTTGATGGCCAAGGCTTACTTTTACAGCTTCAAAAAACTTTCCACTAGATACCTAAGAGATTTGACACTATCCCCCTTCCCCAAAGTTACTGTAATTTATGGAGATATCAGTGTCAAGTAATTTGAATTTCTCGTGGTTGGCAGAGTTATAATTAGTGTTTTACAGTTAGTGACTCTATTAAGAATACCTTTAGTTCTCTTCTGGACTTGCCAGAAGAGGGACTTGATTTTCTTGACCTGTTCTCATACCTTTCACCTTATGCTGTCATTCCATGGGATGCAAGATTACTTCTCTCCATGCAAACTATAAAAGACTTCCATAAATGAGGACTTGATATTTAACACGTTCACTGCTTCATAAAGTTCCCATCTGGCAATAAAATGCAGGACTGCACTGTCACCAGATATGTCATGATTTTGAATTTTTTAATTTACCTTGACTCACACTGTCAGCAAACAGAGGTAATTTGGCTTTTCTTTGAACACATTACTAGCATAATATTAATTCTTGAGTTCAAAGGTGAATTTTAGAAGAGCTTTGCCAACACTCACATATGACTATAATAGGTTCGAATAAAAAACACAGGCATATTTCTGCTATAACCTTAAGATTCAAGTACTACAAGGAAGTATGGTAGTAAAAAAAACACTATTGTGGTTTCCTATAGCTTCTCTACCAGGCCTGAAAAACTCATCTGACAGCTCTAAGAACAAATAGTGCATTTTATTTCCTGATATCTATCAAATAGTTTAAAATATTTTATTTTAAAGTCAATGATCAATGTAAAAATTTGAGAAATCCAGGAAAATGTAAATAAGAAAATGTGATACCCTATAGATCCATACTCTTTTACCCCCCCACACCCCCAACAGTTTTTGGCTGTGGCCAGGTTTGAACCTGCCACCTTCTGTATATGGGGCCTGAGCCCTACTCCTTTGAGCCACAGGCGCCGCCCAAGATCCATACTCTTAAGATAACTTCAATTTTGGGGGTGTATTTCTGCAAATATTTTGTATATTTTTCTAATTCTGCCACAATATCATGATCATCATTTCACATCCTAAAATATTCTATACAGCAATGTTAATGCTTATTATAATTGTAATGTTATTTCATATGCTGGTGATAATTTATTTAACCACATAGCTAGAGGTAGGTATCTGTTTTTTAAATATTTAAAATATTATAATGTAGCGAGTGTCCTGGAACATAATACTCTGACTCATAGTAGTTATATTTATGTAGTTATGTATTTTATAGTTATATTTATATAGTTATGTATTTTTTTTATATCCTAGAATTCTTGTTTTACCTAACCAGAACTCTCCATTATATTCTCTTGGAAACAAGAATAAAAGAAAAAAAGATTTTTTGCTTGTTTGTTTGTTTGTTACCTCTGGAGTTGCTAAGCAAAGAAAATCAGAATCTGCAGCTGCTGGAGCCATGTTTTCCTCCTAAACTTACCTGAAGGTTGAAGTTAAGGTAAACTAGCAAAGAGGAATGATAGATCTGTGGTGTATACTGTCTCCTACTACTTGACCTTGGAGCCTGGTGTTTAAATTATTTGGGGTTGGTATCCATAACTTACAACTCAAATTTTTTAAAAAATTTTGGCATCTATCTAATCTTGCCTTTAAAAAGCTGCTTTTTATTACTATAGTTCAAAGAATTGTAATGTTTCAAAGTTCTTGAAATATAGGACACAACTGCATTCCAGAAAATTAACATAAATTTGCACTCCAATAGTAATGAATGTTTGCCACAGATAGGATTTTGAAAAATCTCCAACTGATGTGCCTCTGTCAATTGGACGCTGTTTATAACTCTGAGCCTTAATTTTATTTATTCCACCAATATTTATAGATCATATAGGAATGTATGAAGGAATCACCCTTCGATATGAAGGATGAATTGAAGAATAACAGCTGCTATAGTGTGAAAGTTATTGTTCATTAATTATAGTACAAAGATGAAAAGGACACAAGATTATCTTAAAGGAGCTCACATCTGGTGAGGAAGCAGAAAGCCTTCTATCTAAGTACATGTGATGTCATCAGTGATATAACAAGACTATGAAGAAAGGGCCTGGGAGACATAAGAGGAAGTAATGGTCTGGGATCAATAGTGTGTTAATCTATTTTCTGTTGCTTATAGCAGAGTATATGAAACTGGGCAATCTATAAAGAAAATTAATTTATTTCTTGCAGTTATAAAGGCTGAGAAGTCCAAGGTCAAGGGTCCACATCTAGTGAGGGCCTTCTTGCTGGTAGAGACTCTGCAGAGTCATGAGGGGGCACAGAGCATCACATAGCAAGGAGGCTGAGTATGCTACCTCAAACCTTTCTTCCTCTTCTTAGAAAGTCATAAGTTCTACTCCCATGATAGTGCATTAATCTGCAAATGGGTTAATCCATTCCTGAGGGAAAAGCTTTCATGGCCCAATCACCTCTTAAAGGCTCTCAGCTCTCAATTCTACCACATTAGGGATTAAATTTAAACTGAACTTTGGAGGGGACAAACGTTCAAACCATAGCAAGTAGAAAGGCTTTAAAAAGCTGTTAGTAATTGACCTTGAGTAGAATTTCAACCACCAGGGAAATGGAAAAGGCAGAAGATGAGGCTCAGATTGGAATCTGGCATTGAAAATCATAGAAAGAGGCTTGGTGCCTGTGGCTCAAGCGGCCAAGGCGCCGCCGCATACACCTGACCTGGTGGGTTCGAATCCAGCCTGGGGCCTGCCAAACAATGATGACCGCAAGCAAAAAATAGCCAGACATTGTGGAAGGCACATGTAGTCCCCACTACTTGGGAGACAGAGGCAGGAGAATTGCTTGAGCCCAGGAGTTGGAGGTTGCTGTGAGCTGTGATGTCATAGCACTCTATCCAGGGTGTCAGCTTGAGGCTCTGTCTCAAAAAAAAAAAAAAAAAAAAAAAAGAAGAAGAAGAAGAAAAGAAAATCAGAGAAAGACAAGCTGTAGAATTGGTTCCTTAGTCTCTCAATGTCAGACCTATGAATAATTGGTTGAAGTAAACGGTTTCAAGTAGAAAAGCAAAAAAAGCATATTCATATTTTAACCAAATATAATCTAGCAGCGATATGAAGGATGAATAACAATATCACACATAGGAAGGCTAACCAGTAAAAAAAGTTAGTAGTCCAGGTGAGATATGATCAAGATCTGAAATTTAAAAGAAATAAAAATTAAGAAGAGATAAGAATACTTTTTAAGAATAGCCCTTTACTTCTGTATTATTAATTATTTATTTGTGCAAAACTTCCATTTCTCTGAACCATGGCCTGTTTTATGTAAGTCAGAATATCATTACTTGAGTCTAGGGCAAAGAGGAAAGAAGCTAAAGTGGTATTAGTAGATCACAGTGGCAACTTGTTCTAGTTGAATCTCCAAACTGGAAGTCTTGCACTTGGTATTTTTATGGCACATCAGAATAGTGAGGTGAGGGCATAAGAAGCAGACCGTGAAGGATGGGTGCCAGGAACTAAGTAACACAGGCTTTCCAGATGATAATTGGCATTGAGTCTGGGATACGAGTCATGGTCAATAGAACTCACATGAAGGAAACTTAGACCTGTGTCCAGTCATCTGAAAAGGACAATATGAGAATCTAGTGAATAAAGGAAGACCCCCTTACTGAGAATCAGCATGGGTACCCAGGATTACCCTGAAATACCAAATGTGGGGCATGTGCAATAGACCTGTGCTGAAAGAACCATTATGGTGTTTATGTGTATAGGATCCATCAAAGTATCCATTACACAGGACTTAAGAAGTGGAAAACAGGCAAATACTAAGCATTTGCTTATTTTTTTGCCCAGGCCTGGATATAAGATAAAGGGCTCCAGATTAAGGGTGAACTTTTAGATGAGGGGATTTTAATAGAGTCTTTGGGAATGAGCCTCCAAAATAGTGCAGCTCAGAGAAAGAGATGGAGACATAAATATTCATAAGTATAAGCTCATACTCTTATTACTCTGTACCTTCATCCACTTTATTTTATGCTATTTGTTTATTGCATTCTCACAATATTCCTTGAGCTCCAGCGTATGAACACTTACCTGTTTTATTTTCAACCAAATTTGGTAATATTGACTAAAACAATGTTCCAGTGTCTGTCACTAGAAAGTATTCATCAATCTTTGTTGATGAAATGCTCTGATCTTCAATAGAGTTTAGAAAGAAATATAAAAAGGAAAATTCACTGTAGAAGACCCACCTTACCCTCCATATTAAGTTTGATGAGTGGGAAACTGAAGCAGATCTTTGTAATTTGGAGATTCAAGGGTGGAGGGTATCTAGGCCTCTCTATTAGTTTTCTAGGGGTATCATAATAAAGTACCAAACTGGGTGGTATAAAAAACAAAAATTATTTTCTCATAGTTCTGGAGGCTAGAGTCTGAGATCAAGGTGATGGCGGGATTGGTTCTTTCTGAGACTTGGGAGGGGGATTCTGTTCCATGCTAGTTTCTGGAGGCTGGTTAACAATCTTTGTACTTCCTTGGCAAGTGGAAGTATCACCTTGGGTTCTGCCTTTATGTTCATGTGATTTTTTATTTTTATATGAATATATATCTCCAAATTTACCTTTTTATCAGGATATCAGCCCTATTGGATTAGGGTACATTTTAAACTCTCTCCGTAATATGTCCTTCCACTGGTTAATTCTGACCACTTGTTCTCACTTTAAGACAAATGGAGTTATGCCAGGAAACACAACCACAGCCACCCTGACATCCCTTTCCCTAGTCCTTGGCTTTTCTCATAGTGAGTTGATGCAGGACAGTAAGTCAGTTCTGTCTGCTTTCCCTCAAGGCTCCCTTAGTTTATTTACAGCCATGATGATCCTTCCCCAGTTATTGATATTTTTTTTCTCCCCTGCAGTGAAACAAAAACTAAGTTATCCCATAGAAAAAATATTGGAGACCCTGATTTTATAAGTTTGATGGTTCTTAAAATGACTTCTCATTTAGGAAAATAATTGGCTTACTAAACCAACCACATATTGTGTACTATACTTTGGAGACTTATCATTCTATTTCATTTTCTCTTTTTTGATTCCGTCTCTAGTAATACTACATTTCCCTTTAGAATGCTTTACCTGCTTTTCATGAGGATGAGGTACCTGAGAGTTGCACGAGTACCTCTTGATGCTCCATTTATGCTGCCTCACATCAGTGTACCAAATCAGGATTCTGATTAGTAAAAATGTAATTTGGAGAGTCAAGGGTGGAGGGTGTCCCTTCACTTAACTGCCAAGCTGGATACATAGTCACAGAGTAACCCAAGTAGTAACAATCGTCATGATTTGTTCCCTCATTGACAGCTATTTTTTTCTAAGGCAATGTCTCCAATAATTTTGATTATTGGCTTTTCTTAGACTCAACCCACTACTCTGAGGAATATTTCATCTCTCCTCTCATCCATGCTGCCTTCTTGTAGGAATTTATAGCAATCTATACATTAAATCATCTCATAGAATGTAAGACCCTCTATTTTTAGGGTCTTTGTGTATTCTTGCATTTAAAAGTACAGACTGGAACTTGCCATAGTATTTACAACCTTTGTAAAGGAACATATATCCTGGGTTTACTCAAATGATGGGCTCCCTAAAGACATTTTACATCAGTTAGTAAAAGGCAAAGGATGCCTATATTTTATTGCTTATTTTGTTCTTGCTAAATAAAATGAGAAATATTTCAGTAGGAATTTGTGGCCCTCACCCTTCTTTAAATAAGAGTATGTTATCAATATTTCCGTGGTTGCATAAATAAGCAAAGATAGTTCATAATGAAAAAAATGCACACTATTCTAATAACAACTACCTTACCATTCATATAGCCCATCACATGATTTTTTTTTTTTGAGACAGAGTCTCACTATGTCACTCTCACAGTAGAGTACTATGACATCACAGCTCACAGCAACCTCAAACTCTTGGGCTTAAGCAATTCTCTTGCCTCAGCCTTCCAAGTAGATGGGACTACAGGTGCTCACCACAACACCTGGCTATTTTTTGTTGCAGTTGTCACTGTTGTTTAGCTGGCCTGGGGTGGGCTTGAACCCTCCAGCCTCAGTGTATGTGGTTTGCACCGTAACCACTGTGCTATGGGTGCCAAGCCAACATGATTCTCAGTTTAAATCTTTTATGTACATTTCAAGATAAGTTGTGAACTCCTCCAAGAAAGAGATCATCTTTGTCATATGTTTTAATTTTATCTACGATACCTCTCAAAGGGATTTTTACATATTGGAGCTTTCATGTATATTGATTGCATGGGTGTCACATATATAAGCTAAATATATCAATATATGTACAAAGTGTGCATATCCATAATCTAGCTCATATTCCTTAATTAATACTATGCTTGGTATGATTCCAATTTTGATCAGGTTTTGTTATTTTTTTTGCTAGGAAGTGAAAAACAAAGAAAAATAATTTAGAGTCTTAAAATGATCCATACTTAACTTTTAAATATGAATGATGCTATGAATTCCTAAGCTGTACGCTAACCAAACATATGGTTAGAAATGCCTGTATTGTGGGGCAGTGCCTGTAACTCAAAGGAGTAGGGCGTCAGCCCCATATACCAGAGGTGGCAGGTTCAAACCAGGCCCCAGGCAAAAACTGTAAAAAATAAATAAATAAATATGATGAAATTTATATGTATAGTGAAAAACATTTGATGTGGATCAGCACCCATGGCTCAGTGAGTAGGGTGCCAGCCACATGCACTGGACCTGGCGGGTTCAAGCCTGGCCCAGGCCTGCTAAACAACAATGATCACTGCAACCCCCCCCCCAAAAAAAAATGTGGCTGGGCGCTGTGGTGGGCACCTGTAGCCCCAGCTACTTGGGAGGCTGAGGCAGGAGAATCGACTGAGCCCAGGAGTTTGAGGTTGCTGTGAGCTGTGACACTATAGCACTCTGCTAAGGGCAACAAGAGTGAGACTCTGTCTCAAAAAAAAAAAAAAGAAAGAAAGAAAGAAAAGAAAAGAAAAAAAATCCTTTGATGTGAGCAAAAGAGAGAACTTCTGTTTACAAAATTCTCACAACAGTAGAATAAAAGAAGAACAAAAGAACATAAAGTGATATGTAACAATGACAAGTCTACCTGGGACAGGATACAAACCCCTACTATTATGTATTTTGATGCCCTAAATAAACCTCATTTCCTTATAACGTGAAAATGCTTCACTATTCTTTCACACAGAGTCTCTTCAGCAGTTTTATGTGGCGCTCAAGTCTATACAGGCAAAATTTGCTTTGATATTGAAAGGTGAAGGGGCAAACCCTAAAAGGCTCCCTCATGAATTCCTCAGGCAGGCCTCTTTAACTCAATGCTCTTTAGACCTTCCACCTCAAGTAAACGTGTGAGGAACAACATCAGCTGTCCAGCCAGACGCTAGAGTGCTGGCTTAGTCTCACCCCAGTATCAAGGGTGATTGTTTTTATGCAGTAGAAGTAATTCCAGAGGAAAAGACAGAGCTGCTGAAATTTGTCTGGATCTAAGATTAGGCTTCAACACATTCTATGAAAGGCCCGAATTGGGATGAATCCCTGGAGTCTCTGCCACACCTGGTGAAGAAGTTGACTTGGCATGCTGCCCATGTTTGATCCATTCTCAATTGTTGTGGACTAATCATTCTCAGCTGTATTTACCTCTTTTCTAGCTTATTCTTAAATTAACACAAAATATAGTGTAAATCTTCTTCTTCCTATTACACATTCTCCATCAGCCTCTTGGTGACACCAATACTCAAGGCACTAATAAACACCCTCAGAGCATCAAAGTTCATTGTCAATGCTTTCCGCAGTGGGTACTCCTCGTTTGCATTTCTCTCCCTCCCTCTTCATTTCAGTGAGCTTCAACTATGGAAACGTGGCCCATTTAAGACCTAAACTTGCATCCCATTATATGTGTTCTGGCTCCTTTACTACCAAAAGTAAATGATCTTTGCTTTATCTTGCCTCCTTTAGTAAACGGTCAGAGGAGTAGTGTAGAGAAACCAGACAGAAGAACAAACCAAATTACCCTATGCTCCACATTTTAAAATAATGGATTATTAAACCAAAAATGGTGATCACATTGCTTTACTGAGAGAGAGAGAGAAGACACCATTAACCACCACTAATTACAGGTGAGGAAATGATAGTAGGAAAGGATCCCACTTTAACACCATTGTTACATATTGGCAAAGAAAAAAAATAAGGAAGCCTGATATTCTCATTTTTGACACATTCATCAAAAAAAAAAAAAGGAAAATAAGAGTTTGAGCCTTTCCTCAAAAGTATAGAGGTAACTTGATAGCTTTTTACAATCCAGTTTGTGTGTGGGGGGGTTATAACTAAGGCTTTAAAATGTACCATAAATGCACATTTGAAACAAAAGGACTCATGGGATGGAAAAATATCCTTGGTACAGAAAGAAACGTTAGTAGTAATAATTTCAAAGAATCAGTTTTTGATGATGAAAGTATGAGGAAAGTTTATTCCTATTCCTAGTGAAATATAGTCAAATTTCTACCCCAGATAGAGCACTTCCTCCTCCATTCATATGGTGTTCACAGTGACGTTTTAATTCTCATCTCTTTTTGACTTCTGTCCATTTTGGCTACCTTAGGCATCCTATCCTTTATTCCCTTCTAACAGCATAAATTATCTACTCAAAAGCATGTTCTTGTGTCTATTTGTTCATTTTAACTGTTTCAAGGAATAAATTTTGTCACTACATAATGGAGTATAACAATTTCATGTCTTATTGTGCTTTTATTACTGATTGAACTTGTCTACTAACAGAGAGGGTTAAAAGCCTCAGAACTCCAACTCCAGTGAATTCATATTATTGATCAAAGATGATGTGGCCCACAGTAATGACAAGGAAAAAATGTGGGTCAAGTGCTAAAAATAAATAGGGTTGCTGAGCTCTAAATCTACTTCTTAAGAAATGAAGTTCCTCTTTGTACTTAAGACAGCAATTTTTAAGTGAGACGGTAAAAAACAAATTTGTCTTTGAGTTTTTCAAATGATACTGGCATATCTCACAATAGACCCAACTTATGTCCCCTAGTCTGTAATGTATTGATTAAAACTTTACTTACCCTACAATAAATGTGGAAATAGAACTATAAAATAACTTTACAAAAATGAAAGTAAATATTTTCTAGAAAATTTATAAGCTATGTTTTGTTAGAAAATGAGCAGAGCAAATCAAAGTTACGTGATGTTACTTGTAAATAAAGGGTAATGCAGGTAATGTTATTTCTTAATGCAAGTGTCTCTCATTAAAGACTAGGCAGTTACTACAGTTGTAAAGAATAGATGTTTAAAATATAATTGACATGATATTAGCCCATGGGGGGGTAGATGTAACTAAATTCTTAAGATAATCTCCACACTTTATTTTGCTATTCATCTCTTTTGTATATAAATATTATGCCATGTGTGTGTGTGTATATATATATATATATTATTTTTTTTAACCTTATATACATCTAATGATAGGAAAGCAATTTGGATTTACTTTTTAAATTTAAGCATTTATTTAACATTTATTACAATAAACTTTTTTTAGCTTTTCCCCTTTGTTATGGGGAAGAGCAATCCTCCTCATCATTTTCCTTGTCTTTGTCGTTGAAACAACAAGGAGGTTTCATCTCGGGACTCAGAGCGGTGAGAGGTGGCACTGCTGGACTGGTGACGCTTTGGGGCCCAGAACTGCCCGGTTGCTAAGGCTACTTCAGTATCCAAGCAGAACCCTCGCTTTAAACTTGATTGGGGTAGGGTGACATCAGTGGTCCACTTGAAATTTGAACCTGATTGAGTAGGTTTGGGAAGTAGTCCCTGATTTAGCCAAGAAGGTCCAGTGGAGATGGCTGTGATGTAACTTTGCAAAGCCCTTGGCACCAGGGACTTAGCACGTTTCAGGTTTTCTGGAGAGCAGTTGCCTGACTCCAGGCCCAAGGACATTCCCATCCGCTTCAGTAATTCTGTGTCATCATGGATCTGAAAGGTGTTGTCGAAATTGAAGATATATTTATACTTATCACTGGAGATGCTGCAATCTATGACTGTTTTTTTGTTTGCAGTGATGAGTTTAAAAGGCAGCTGGACAGTGGTGTTCAGAGGTGGAGGTCTCTTATTCTGCTGTTCTTTTTGACGATTTCTCTGTACCAGGTTTTTGAAAGAAATTTGGTATAGAAGAAGCTCTTGCAGCTCGGCCCGCTTCTCCTTGATCCGTTCTATCAGCTTCTGCTTCTCTATCTCCAGGTTTTGATATTCCTGAACACAGGTGATAGGTAGACCAATCCACTTGATTTCTTTTCTGTCCTTTGAAATTATGTTCATTGCCATCAGCACATTTAAAGCATCATAAACTCTTCGCCTAATGTTCTTCTCATCGTAAGCCTGCGGATCAGCTGCCGAACGGTTATTTGGATTGGTGAGCTCTGACACCAGCTCATCTGCTACTTCATTATATGACGTTGTGCCTTTTTGCTGTAGTTTCTCACACACTTTCATTGAAAAATGCCTCAAGCCTTTTCCATTTCTATCTTTTTTGCTTCGTTTACTTCCTGAAAAAACAGACTTTGTAAATTCTCTAGCCTGTTTGCTATCATCACTAGGGACCAAGCCAGCAGCTTCTACTATATGTGTCTGATTAATCACTGCTGGTGCAAGGATGTATGGACTCCCAATCAGAACACGTCCTGTACTTGTTAGTCCCTGTGGTGTGCTCATGATCATTTGGGATCCAAAATTTACATTCATTGCTTCTAAGGTAAAATCTTCTTTGGTGAGTTGGTGCAGGGAACTGAAAAAGCAACAAATGAAATGTTATCTAGTCTGAGGAAGCGTGCCTTTGACTGCAGTACCAGCAACACTCTACACAACAAACAATTTTTGAGAATTTACTATATGCTACTTATACGTGGAGGTAGAATTGTGAATAAGACATTCATAACCAGAGTCTTAATGAAAGTTACAGCTTAGTGGTTTTGCGTTCACCGTATTTCTTAATTTTTCAAAGGCCAATTGCCATGCCAATCTCCCACAGATAATTTTTTTTAGAAGAGATCTTATCAGAGGTGCACCTGCCAATGTTGCTAGTATCTGTGTTTCCCTACAGAACATGCCAGCCCAGATTACTTGAATTAAACTAATTCAATTTATGCTTTGCTTTTTACTTAAGTTAGTTTGCACATCAGGAGGAGGTACTAACATCTTAAGAAAAACAACACTGCATTTATGTCTTCCTTTTTCATCCTATCTCCCTTTAATTCAGCCGGACTAGTATGTCTTTCCCACTACTTTGCTACATGGCTTGGTGGATAAGAATGTATCTTTCAGAGATGAGAAGACAAAAGCACTGTTTTTTTGTCTTTGCTATCATAGAAAAGTTATGTAGCATGTCTTTTTTTCTCTTTTTACAGAGTTAATGAGGTGTAATTGGCATAAGATAAACTACATTTGTTTAAAACATACAGTTTGATGGATTTGACACATGTGTATGCCTGTAAAGCTGGTATCACAGTTCAAGTAATACATGTAAACATATGAATAACCTCAAAGATATTTTCGTATGTCCCTGTGTTACTTAGCATTCTAAACCCTAGATTCTTCATCTAGAAAGGTAGGTGTAATTATAGCACCCTCCTAATGCTGTAGTAAAAGTTAACTAAATATAGACAGCATAAAATGTAGTAGTAGACAGCTTTGTGTTAGAGATTCATCCCCACTTCATATTTAATGAATATTAATGAATAACCAAGTTCTCATTGAATCTACTATTTTGTGTTTTCCATTTTTTCTCCCCAAATGATCCAAATCTTTTCTCATATTTATAAGCCTAAAAGTCTTTCACCTAACCTGTACAAAAATATACTGAACTAGCTGAAGAGGAGAGAGAGGTTGATGTTTTAGCCCTGGAACCATTTGACAGCTAAACAAATGTCTGTGTATGACTGTGGAAAGGAGGGTGTCATCAAGGAAATGAATGTCAATACCAAAAGTGGGCCTAAACTTCATCAACAGCTGAAACCAGGGCATGGGCATTTATAAAATTCTGTCAGCAAGGAAACTACTATCTAATGAAATAAGATGGATTAGAGAGGCTCGGCACCTGTGGCTCAAGTGGCTAAGGCGCCAGCCACATACACCTAAGGTGGCGGGTTCAAATCCCCAGCCCGGACCCGCCAAACAACAATGATGGCTGCAACCAAAAAATGGCCAGGCATTGTGGCGGGCGCCTGTGGTCCCAGCTACTTGGGAGGCAGAGGCAGGAGCATCGTTTGAGCCCAGGAGTTGGAG
>CAUYTI010140609.1:0-12549 GCA_963575145.1 Galago senegalensis | reverse complement strand
TTTTTTTTTTTTTTTTTGAGACGGAGCCTCAAGCTATCCCCCTGGGTAGAGTGCCATGGCATTACAGCTCACAGCAACCTCCAACTCCTGGGCTCAAGCGAGTCTCCTGCCTCCGCCTCCCAAGTAGCTGGGACCACAGGCGCCCACCACAACGCCCGGTTATGTTTTGGTTGCAGCCGTCATTGTTGTTTGGTGGGTCCGGGCTGGGGATTCGAACCTGCTACCTTAGGTGTACGTGGCTGGCGCCTTAGCCGGTTGAGCTATAGGCGCCGAGCCCAAAATCCTTACTTGTGCAAAATAGTCAATGGTTTTAATTAGCTTCCTCAAGTGAATCTACATCCAAATTGTGGTCCTGGGTTTACTTCTTTGGGAATGATTTTAACTCAGTATTGCTTTATTGTTGTTAACTGTGTAAGGTGCAGCATATGTGAACCACCCACAATAGCATGGGGCAATTTTGGCTGATATTGCAATTAAATTATATTTCATCATTTGTGTCGAGCTAATGAATTACAAATAACTGTGCTAGCTTATGAGATGTGGATTGTCTAATAAAAAAACAAAAACAGTGAAAATCACTTCTGAACTTTTGCTTTCATTTTATTTTTTTTAAGTTTTTGGCTGGGGCTGGGTTTGAACCCACCACCTCTCGCATACAGGGCCAGTGCTGCCCAACTCCTTTGAGCCACAGGAACTGCCCTGAACCTTTGCTTTTGATGTTACTATTCAATAAGTAACCTACTGATTCCTGTGTAATATAAGAAAACTCTGTTCTATCATAGCTGTATGTCTGCTTTAAATTTCAGTTAGAATCTTCATGGGGGAAGGGTTTAGAAACTTATACAAGCAGTTTTTTATTATGCTAAATTAAGTATAAGACCCTTAGCATACAAAATTTATAATAATCATCACAAAAATGCAAAACTAATAATTAGCAATTTATAATATCATGTAGCATCAGTTTTACACAATTTTTTTTCTGCAGTTTTTGGGGAGCCATGTCTGAAACTGCCATCTCTGGTATATAGGGTTGGCGCCCTACTTCTCTGAGCCACAGGCACCACCCCACAATATTTTTATTACACATTTTTAACCTATTTCAGTATTTATTTTTAAAGCATAATTTAAATCTAATACATGAGAATTGAAGTGAGCAAAGACACACCCACACTTTAAAATTTGTGTTTTATAATGGAAAAAACTTGGCCTAAAACTTTAATACTATCATCTATATTTTGTATGTGAGTCATTAAACCTCTTTAGCCTCAGATTTTTATATGTTAAATATGAACAAGTAGCAGTCATGTTTAAGATCTGTGTATTTAGTAGTGAAAAATAAAGACATGTTAATTAATTTTAACCGACACTAATTACACAGATTAAATTTTTCAGGAAACAAATTAAGGGATGTGTAACTTTTGAATTATTAACAGAAATGTAATTTAAAACATCTTAATTGATATAAGAGATATGTTATATTTGAAAAAAATCAAAAGGAAGACGGAAATAACCTAAGAAGGAATAATTCAACTATATAATCCAACTATGTTAATATAATACAAATATAAATAGACTCATTTTATTAAAGTTACTCATATCTTAATTGTAAAAGAAACCACTATGGTGGTTAGTTTTATGTATCAACTTGACTTGGACTTGAGGTAACCAGATGTTTGGTCAAACATTATTTTGTGTGTGTCTATAAATGTTAATGTTAATATTTAAATCAAGAAGCTGCATAAAGCCAATTGCCCTCCTTACTATGATTGCCCTCATCAAATCAATTGAAGTCCTAGTTAGGTCCCAAAGACCACTCCTTCTGCCTGACTATTTGAATTGTAATATTAGTCTTCTCTTTAAGCCAGAGTGATACATTGGTTCTTTTTCCTGGGTCTTTCCACCTGGAATTAAGCATCATCTCTCCTAGTTTTCAGCTTTCCAATTGAGAAGTGAAGGACTTCTAATCCACCATAATTACATAAGTCAATTTCCTTGTAACAAGTCTCTTTTGAAAGAGGGAGAGAGAATGAAGAGAGAGAGTGAGAAAGAGAGACCTATTTGTATCTATTAAGAGAGAGAAAGTGAAAACCTACCTAATACACATTATGGTTCAAGAGTGATTCTAAAGCAGCATAATTTTAAGAATGACATTTTAGAATTTCTGGAATTTGTTCTCTAATTATTTATATTGAAAGGTACTAGTTCTAGTAGTAAAGAAAGCACTGAGGGTTTGTGGTGTGATCTTACAAGTATGAAAATCACCATTACAGGAGGCATCTATGTCTAATCAACCACCCATAGCAAGTTTCTATATCATGATGTTTATAAACTTTCAAAACTTTTTTTGGCAAACTGATAAATATAATGAAATTGCCTGGATATTTTTAATGTGCCTGGACAAAATGAGGGAAAAGAAAGAAAGAAAGAAAGAAAAGTATTAGCTCAGGAATCTGAATTCCCAGCTCAAGTACCAATTAAATGATCTGAAAATTTCTTAGTCTTCCCTGAAGAAGACCTTTATGTTGTACAGCCACAAGCTGAGTTTCATAAAAATCAAATGCAGAATTTTATCTGAGACTGGTTAAATTGAACTCTCAGTGTCAAAACTAGAACATTTAGAGTAATAGAATCTTGCAAGTTAGAATGAAGGTGTGTGGGAAGAATCTAATGAAGCTTAGAACCTTGAGCTCCTAAAGTTTGATAAGTCTTCCTTCCATGTGGTAGCAGGCTTTACATCCCCTTTTCATCCCGGTGAAAGGGGGATGTAAAGCCTCTGAATCCACAAGTGAAGGAATAAATTAACCTGTATTACCTGTGTAAACTATCATGGCCTCATTTAAGGTAGCCACCATGCAAGACAATGCTGTGTTTTCTCAATAAACATCCCAAACACCCATCTTTGCCTTTAGACCTATTGCTACACTCAAGGGCCAGCAAGCCTCTAAAGTTGAGGGACAAATTGTCCATGAATAGGTACATTATACTAGAAAAACTACTTGAGCTGTCTAGTATGTCAGAGAACAGATCTGGACTGCATATTAAGGTAGTGGAATAATGGTGGAAAGAACGTAAAGTAAAATCAAATTAAATTAAATGATATGGGCTCACTAAGGAGGGAAATGGCATTTCATTTTGCTCCAAGGGGAGTTAGTAATTTTCTTTGATTGGCTAAAACATGAAACCCACAGCATATGTGTTGGAAATGCAGGATCTGGTTTGGTTTATTGTAGAGAAAGGGATTCAGAGGCTTAGGGAGATAAGAATGTCAGAGTGGATTTGTCATGTAATACCTACTCATACACCAAAAGGGTTCTCACTACAAGTGTGAGAAATGAATTTGCAAGGGAAGCCCTAACATCTTTGAAGAGCTCTGCGTTTGCTTGCCTTTTAGAGCAGACCTTACAGTATGTACTACAACCCCAGTGAATTGGGAAATCTAAATGTAACAAATGTAATTGGGTGGCAGAGTGGCATAGACCAAATGGTGATACTCAATCCGCCAAAGCCAAGGCTGATGTGGTTACTGTTATTGACAATAAAATTAAAGAATGAACCAAAATATTTTTACTCACACAAACCTATGGCATTGGCTAGTTAATCATGATGTTTCCAGAAGTAAAAAGAAAGCTTACTACTTCTTACTTGATTTGTATAAGCAGAAAAGTTCTAGGTCAAGTGAACAGATGTCTAAAAAAGAGAAATTGCCCCTTTTAACCCAGACTTTACCCAGTTTAGATTTAGATGTCCTTGAATGAACTGAAGGCCAGGACCCCTTAAGGAAGGAAAATATCAAAAATGTGTGCTATTACTCTTTCTCTCAACTTTCCTCAAAGGGAATTAGAACATTTTTTATCAGAATAATTGCACCGGGGAAAAATAGACCTTTTGGAAGCTACTAAACACTGCATAATTCTAGAATTAATTAATTCTAGGAGACATAAAACATACTTAGTCTACCAGTCAGAGTAGGATCTTACAGAGTATAGGCAATCAATGTAGTTTTAGCTAAGGTTGCATCTTATTTTGGGCTTATGAGTATGTGACCCTTCTTATGGTTAGTTCTTCAGGTCTGAAATTTTTAATTTAAATAATTATGCCCATAAACTGGAAAAATTTCTACATTGGTTCCCTGGCCTGAGTAGTCAGGGTTATGATGGTCTAAGGGTCAGCTGGAAACCATCAGTTTCCAGCAGTTTCTTGGGTAGAAACTGCTTCTACCTAAGAAACTAGTAAACCAAAATGAATATTGCATTGAAAGAGTGATTGTGAGATTATTACCACCAATAAGGAGTTAAAAGACCATCTGTTCTACTCTAGAATAGAGCCACATTAATATTCAATGTGCCTATTTGGCCTTTGCAGGAAACAAGTCTTAGAGGTTGACACTGAATTATGTTTCACTAAGTGATGACTCCTATTGCAGGTGCTATGACAGAGATAGATTTTTTTTTCTTGAGAAAATTAATACATTCCCTAGCCTCTGATATATAGTTATTAATCTAGAAAATGCTTTTTCCTTGCTGGATGTATATTAATGAACATCATTGGAAACAGTTTTCTTTCAGCGACAAGGCCAGCAATACACCTTCACTGCCCTATCTCAAAGCAGGTTAACTCTCCAACCGTATATGATAATTTGATTTATAAGGAACTTGATTTATTTTTCCTTTCACCAAGCACCATTCTGGCCCATTATATTGATTGCATCTATAAAAATTCTGAACCTATTTATTGCTTTGTCCCAAGGCCAAATAGGTTTTGACATTTTGTCTTAGGTTTTATTGGTTACATAACAAGTTATCACAAATATAGAAGCTAAAAATAACACCCATTTATAATTGAGTACTTGATGTTGGTCAAGAGTTTGAATACAATTGGAGCCCAACTCTTTCTCTGAGGTGAGTCATCCTAGACCAAGAATATGTTGTTGGTTGAGCTTCATTGTTTTCAAGTTCTAGGAAACAATGTGCTTTCAAGTTTATTCAGGTAGTTGACAAAAAACAGTTCCTTAAGGTTGAAAGGCCGAGGGTCCTTGTTTTCTTTTTGTGAGACACTGGTCAATTTGAACTCTCAAAGGGTACCTCCTGCTTCTTACCCTTAGCCCTCTCATCACAGAAACAGTAATTTCACCTCAATACCTCTCACTTATGAAATCTCTTTAACTTTTCTATCTTTTGCATTTCACTGATTTCTCTCTTTCTCAGATATTTTTAAAGGCTCATGTACTTAGATTGGGCCCAGCTGCATAATTCAGGCTAATTCCCTATTTTAAGGTCTTTAACTTTTATTACACTTGCAAAGTATCTTTTTACCACATACCATCTAAAGTGTCATAGTCATAGCTTCCTAGATTAAGCCATGGGCATCTTTGGTAGTTCATTGTTCACTTACGAGAATAACCATATACTGCTGGCCCAATGGTTCACACCTGTAATCCTGGCCCTGTAGGAGGCTGAGGCAGGAGGATAGCTTGAGCTCTGGAGTTCAAGACCAGCTTAAGCAAGAGCAAGACCTTGTCTCTATAAAAAATAGAAAAATTGGCTTGGCTCCTATGGCTCAAGTGACTAGAGCGCCAGCCACATATACCTAAGGTGGTTGGTTCGAATCCAGCCTGGGCCCGCCAAACAACAATGACAGCTGCAACCAAAAAATAGCCAGGCGGCTGTGGTCCCAGCTACTTGGGAGGCAGAGGCAGGAGACTCGCTTGAGCCCAAGAGTTGGAGGTTGCTGTGAGCTGTGATGCCATAGCACTCTACCCAGGGGGACAGCTTGAGGCTATGTCTCAAAAAAAAAAATAGAAAAATTATTCATGCATGATGGAAGATGTCTATACTCTCAACTACTGGGGAGGCTGAGGCAGGAGGATTCCTTGAGCCTAGGAATAAGAGGTTGCTGTGAGCTGTGATGACACCATTGCACTACAACCAGAGCAATTAAGATCCAGTGTCTCTAATCTACTAATTTGATAGCTTTTTGAGGCATTTAGTGTTTTTTATATTAAAAAAACTCCACTTAATTCAGTAACTGAATTTCATTAGCAAATCAAAGCATTGCACAAATCTGTTCATTATTTATTCTGTGAGTTTCATAAGTCGATTCTCAGTGTTGTTTCCCAGAGATGTAATGAGTAAGAGATTTGTTGTCAGTGCTAGTGCTTCTACCCTATGATGTTCTATTTAGCAAGAGCTACATAATTCATAAAATTTCTTAATCCACATATTACCTTTTCCTGAGGCCCACAGATTGTGATATTTAGCTGCGATATTTTAAGCAGTGATTTAAAAAGTAAGGTGTTTAGCAATTTGCTGCAGTTCAAACTCTTAGAATTTGGTTGCTTGCTTCACAGTTAATCCTGGGAAAGTTGCTTTCTAGAGCATCATTTTTAAGTTGTAGTTCATAGGGCATAGGGCTAAAAAAAGTTCCAAATCATTTGATAAAAATCATATATTTTTAGCCAGTAATAGCAATATTCCTTAGTAAAAATAATCACATAAATATACTTTTGATGATACACAATAAACAGAAACAACCATGGGAAGTTGCTTTGCTGCATTTTATTTGCTGTTTGTCTTTGCTGCTATTATTGTTTTAAAGAACATGAGAAAATACCTAAGATTCAGTAGAATGAAACTCGTTATGGAAACAAGTTGAGGCAATCCAATAGAAATAGCACATATATTACCAGTGATGAAATGATTACCTTTATTTATTTATTGTTTTGGGGGGGTTATTTTGCAGTTTTTGGCTGGGGCTGGGTTTGAACCAGCCACCTCTGGCATATGGGGCCGGCACCTTACTTTTTGAGCCACAGGCACCGCTTGATTAATTTTATTTTAAAGTAAAGTGAGCATGCACAAACATACTGACAAGCAAAAGAGGCCACAAACAAGGGAATGTTTCTGAGATAAAGTAGAAACTTTTGCAGATTAAAATTATTTGCTTCACTCATAAAAATCTTCAGAATTTTGTCATTGAGCTGCAAAGTAAATCCTGAAGGGTATTTAAGCTTTAGTATTTATCACCATGAATTTTTTTAAGCGTTTCCACTGCGGAATTTGTAATATTCTCCTCTTAATCAGTTTCACCCACCAGTCTCAGTGGACTTTGACAAACTTATTTCAGAAATATATATATTTCTTTTTTTTGTCAGTCACAGAAATAAATATATATTTCTGCTGGATACAACTGTTTATATATATAAATTATATATATATTTGTGTGTGTAAATTTTATATATATATAAATTACATATATAGAGATACAACAGCTGGATACAACTGTTTATATATATATAAATTATATATGTGTGTATGTGTAAATTAACCTACTCAATAATATTTATTTATAACACCCAATTTAATTCTCATGAGGAATTTTGTGATCACTTATGGACATGTAGAATGAAAAAAAATACACTCCTTAATGCGTATGGTCCAGCTGAGGTTCAATAAGAGTCTTCTTGCTTTGGAACTGACACTCTAAACAAGCATCCTTTTCATGATCTCTTTAGTGGCATGTTTGTCACAGTTTTGTGTCTCTTAGTGGTGATGTCTCTTTTGAACACATTGCCTGCCACACTAGAAAAAGACATTTTTCCTTCGGGCCATGGTATATTATAAACTTAAACCAAATAAAAATTTAAAAAAATAGAAAACCCCATTCTTTATAATTTAATGGAAAATGTGGTTTCTTTTCTTTATTGTCTTCTGGGCATGAATTTTATGGAAATCACATGGCATTTGTTCAATTATGACGCCGCACACCACATGAGTTGTACGTGTGAGTTGTATGGACTTTCCTATCTATCCACCAGTAATATACATTTTTTTTTTTTTTTGCAGTTTTTGGCTGGGGCTGGGTTTGAACCCACCACCTCCGGCATATGGGACTGGTGCCCTACTCCTTGAGCCACAGGCTTCGCCCAGTTTTATACATTTTAAGAGACCCTGGATTCAAAACTAGTGTGAGTTAAACACAACTCACATGGCAGTTAATGTGTTAAATAGCCCTCAATCATAATGCTAATAGACTGTGCAATTATCATTAAACTGTAATGCACATAAACCCAGGTCATGTATTCAGGGAAAAAATATCACCCAACTCACAGGAACCCAGTCATGTATGTTCCTTGAGATTAATAGTTCAGTAATTCTGTGTTCACGGCAATGTCATAGAACATAATGAATGTAAATAATAAGAATTAACTTATTATGATATCTACCATATTTTTAGATATATTTGCTGTAGTGTAAAATGAAAGGATTGGAAATATTTAGTTCTGTGATTTTGACAATTGTATACTATTTAACCTTTATACAAACTTCCACAACACTGCTATAATCACCATAGTAGATCCGCTTGTGTTTTTTTTTCTTTTAATCATTCTTTTTTGGGACAATTATGTTCCCAAAGACTACTTTTGCCTTTTCTTACACTTTGCAAATGAAAAAAAAAATCGTTTAGTGTATCCTGTATCTGGTTTGTTTCACAAAGTATAGTTGTTTTTTTTTTTAATTTATTCATGTTGCTACATGTATCGATAGTTCAGTTGGTTTTTCTTACAGGTAGTCATCCATTACATTAATGTGCCGGGATGTCTTTGCCCAATCAATGACCTTTTGATTTGTTCCCAACTATTTATTATTTTAATTTTCAATTATGGATGACTAATGCTGTTGAAAAAAATTAGTGAGCTCGTTACTTGATCCATATCTTCTTTTGTGAAGTGCCTATTCAAGTACAATTTTGGTCTCTTCATCTGCTATAGTAAAATTACTTTAAACTGGGTACCTGCAAATAAAATTAATTTATTACTCACAATTCATAAGGCTGGGAAATCCAAAATCAATGTGCCAGAAGATTTGGGGTTTGGTGAGGGACTATTAATGTCTCCTTCTGTGTCCTCACAACGGAGAAGAGCAAAAAGACTAACCTGCTCCATCAGGCTTTTTTTACAAGGGTACTAATCCCATGAATTGGGGCTCTTTCTTCATGAACTGATCACCTCCAAATGGGTCAACCTCTTAATATCATCATATAGGTGTTTATATTTTAATATGTCAATTTTGAGTGGACATATATATTCAAACCATGGCAATTATGGTTGCACATTTATTTTGTCATTTTATGCATTAATTTTCTCATTTTGCTGCCATTAATTCATAGAATTTAATATTATATGAAATATGCGTGTCTCTTTCACTATACACACACACATATAGTCTAACAATTAAGTTTCTAAACTTGTCCTAGAAAAATTACTACATATCTGATTCATAAATATTGCCACAGTAACCTTAACAGTACTCCCCTTGAGAAGGTATTTACCAATTCCAGTGCCTAGTCCATGCTTCAAAGCAATTTTGGAACTCTTTCTAGGGAATAACCATCAGAGCTATCATCATATTATATTAATGACCTCAAAATGTCTTCCTTTCAATATTTCCTTTATTTACAGGTAAAGAAAAATGTCCTTGTGTACCAGATCAGGTGAGTAGGGAGGGTGTCCTAATATAGTTACTTGTTTACTGGCTAAAGACTGCCTTATAGACTGTGCCATGTAAGCTGGTGCACTGTTGTGATGCAAGAGCCAAGAGATGTTGGCCAAGATTTTCAGTTAAGATTTTCCCAACTGTCTCTGTATCCATGTTTACTTGTTCTTCTATATTTCTCACAATTAGTGGATGATTTTGAAGCACATCCAATGAATTTTTGCAATGTTTTAGTTATTTTTTTTTGTATCTTGCCCCCTGATGTCATTAGTGAGAAATGTTTAATCAGTTTATACACTGCTGTTTTCCTCATAGGATTATCCCCATAAATTTGGATTAACATGTCCCTGATTTCACTTCCACTCTTGCCAAGTTTAACAACACACTTATCAATGTCTCTTCATCACTTGAATTCAAGCTCTAATATTCTCACCAGAGCACACACAAAAATATATAACTGGAAAAATCTTCCAGTTCATTTTCCCAAAAGAACTGATGGAGAATTCTAGGTATTCAGGTAAAAATCAGTCATTGTTCTTATTTAGGTTGAGTGACTCTTAATTCAGCATTAGTGAGGTACTGCTATATTTCCAACAGGACTCCTCTGCAGTGTTTTCTTATAATCTCTGCTTCTGCATTTAAATTGAAGAATTTAAGTGAACTTGATGAGTGTAGTCTGTCTGTAACAGTCTATACAATATTTCACACTAATCCATTGCCTGGGAAGGTTGTCTTATTTGTTTGATTGACTCAGTGTTTGCAGGATAGAACTGATGTTAAGAAACCTAGCATCTTGTGCATGTTAAGATCATTGTTTTTCCCACTTTGCATTCTTATTGGCATGCAGAGAAGAAAGGAATTATGTTCTAATTATTTTAGGCATCAGTTGAAAATAGATTTCCCACTCTGAAGAAAATACACAACCAAACTTCCTGAATTGGCATCAAGAAGTACTGTAAGGACTATTTTTTTTATGCTCACTTTATAGTCCTGTCAAATGAGTGGCATGCACATTCTTCATAATTAATTGTATAATTACTTTAAATTGAGCTCTTTTGATATCCAGTATATGAGCAAAATTAGGATTTTCCTCCCATGAAGTACTTTGGTGTTATATACATTATCTACAAAATACCATGGTATTTAAATAAAATCTTCTTCCAAATCAATTACATCTGTTTAATTCACCTTCAGTAATTGTGCCATACTATCTTGATTCTTTTCCCTCTTCTGTCCGTCCCCTTTACCCATCCAGAGATAGACAACACTGATATTAATTAGTACTAGCTATCTTTCTAGGAATTGACTTGTATAAGACAGGAAATAAAAATTCCATTTTTTCTGATTGACATGAATGCCTGTTGACTTTTTTTAAACTTGTATTTTGCATCCTATTGATCTCAACATTGTTAACTTTTGGAGTGTAGTTTTACTGCTACTGTCTTTATTATGCTGTTAGACATGTATCTGATTGTAGTATCTAAGGTCAGGGAAGATGTGTGTGAGGACAGGAAAAGCAATGATTCCACTCTGGTAAGACAGCAGTTATGGGCAAAATACAAAATGGGAAAAATAAAATAGCTACTTGAAATTTCAATCTCTGCTGCTCAACCAAGCAGACTGAAGGTAACTGCTGGGTGTGAAAGTAGCTTGTAGCTATCTCGCTTTGAGCCACCAAGAGGGAATCTTCCTTTGGGGGAATAAAGGAGAAATAAGAGAAATAGCTTTGAGGGTTTGGAAAGGAGAAATAGTAATCCAAGTATCAGTGGCTATATAAGAAAAGAAATATTGTACAGTAAGAGTTACTTTTAAAGATACCATAGTGGGTCATTATTTTCTTTGAGACTGGCTTAAATTTTGTTAAATAAAAATACAAAATAAATACAGCAAAAAAAATTTAGAAATATCGAATATCAGTTTTGTATCATAATTCAATAGGACTTAAACTAGATATTAAATAAAATAATAAAAAGCCCTAGTAAATACCTCTCCCTCTCTCTTTCTTTATCTCTTTGCATTTCTCTTTCTCTAAGTTCTAGTAAATCCTTTGTTATCCTGTTTTATTTCTAATATTATTCATTACATCTTCCATGTTGGCTTTTTAAACACTACAAGGCAAAATTGCAATAGACTTTGATACATTTCAGATTCATTTGAAAGGGATAAATGCTCTAGCATGCACACTGATGGAAATTAATTTCATCCGAATGCTCTTAGGCTAGCTATTTGGAAATGTAAATACTCCTACTGTAAAACTTATCGCGAAAGGTTTTTCATTACTAGCAGGAACTCTGACCAGATTGTTAGAAACTAGCAATGTACTAATGAAAAAAAAAAAAAGATAATCTGCTTTCTTTATCAAATTATCCATGAGAATCAGCAATATTATTGCATTAACAGGGAAATATATCCACTTTCCATAAAAGTTTCCTCTGTAGCTTTGCACTAATGTCAAGTGATGGAAAGATGATCACATTTGATGAATAAGATTAAGCCTCAGAACGAGGTCTGTGAATGGTGATGAGTAATGTGCATCCACTAAGGATTTCAAAGTCACAAGATTAAACTTGAGACATCTTTTTGTGCTTTGTTAAGAAACAGATAAAACAAAAGCTACAGTTTTTTAAAATATGACTCCATGAGACCTGCATAATGTTACTGAATTTCTAGTCTTTATCATAATATTTAGCAATCATTTTATATTTACTTCATTGACATATATACTACATACCATATCAAGCCCTATTGTGAAATTAATTTATAGCTTTCATATGAAATCTATAACCTAAGGACAGCCTAAGTATACAAGGAGGGGGGAGGAAGAAGGGAGGTGAGAATGGGTGGAGGGAGGATGATTGGAGGGATCACTTATATGGTTTATCTTACAAGGGTACAAGTGAATCTTTCTTTCTTTCTTTTTTTTTTTTTTTTTTTGAGACGGAGCCTCAAGCTATCCCCCTGGGTAGAGTGCCATGGCATCACGCTCACAGCAACCTCCAACACCTGGGCTCAAGCGAGTCTCCTGCCTCAGCCTCCCAAGAAGCTGGGACTACAGGCG
>CAUYTI010140606.1:0-10767 GCA_963575145.1 Galago senegalensis | reverse complement strand
TTTTTTTTTTGAGACAGAGCCTCAAGCTGTCCCCCTGGGTAGAGTCCCGTGGCATTACAGCTCACAGCAACCTCCAACTCCTGGGCTCAAGCGAGTCTCTTGCCTCCGCCTCCCAAGTAGCTGGGACCGCAGGCGCCCGCCACAACGCCCGGCCATTTTTTGGTTGCAGCTATCGTTGTTGTTTGGCGGGTCCGGGCTGGGGATTCGAACCCGCCACCTTAAGTGTACGTGGCTGGCGCCTTAGCCGGTTGAGCTATAGGCGCCGAGCCTTTATCTATGTTCTTTACCTTACATGTTGTCATATCTTGATCTCCCCTTAGCAATAGTTAATCTTCTTTTTTTTGGAGACTTGAGTCTCACTATTTCACCCTCAGTAGGGTGATATGGTGTCAGAGCTCACAGCAACCTCAGACTCTTGGGTTTAAGCTATTCTGTTGCCTCAGCCTCTCAAGTAGCTGGGACTACAGGTGCCGGCCACACACCTGGCTATTTTTTATTTTTGTTATAGTTGTTATTATTTCGTAAGGCCCAGGCTGGGTTTGAAACCTGGTGTATGTGACCAGCACCCTAGCTAATGAGCGAGCCAGCAGTAGGAATAAAATAATTGTTCTCATTCTTAACAATATGAACAGTTGTGCAGTTTACCTCTAACACTAAATTTCTCATTACGTATAACAAAATATTCCTTTTAGAAGACTTAAAGGATAACAATTTCTAATAGTGTAGGTTAAAAAAAGGAAAAAATGTTTCCATGTATTTTTTTTAACATTTTTTATCAGGGTAAGTACGAATTGTGCAACCATTACTATCAGTAGTGATTTATGATTAAATTATATATCATTACATAATAACTGATACACATTATCTTTTCCTGTAGGAAAAAAACCTTGAAGATAACCTCCAGGGTTTGGCTACAGTATTAGGTCCTCTTTATCAACAGTATGCTCCAGTTGCTTACCAAAATCAGGTATATTTTGAAACCTTACATCACTCTTTAGCATGGTTGAACTTTTCTTTTGGTGGGGGGGGACAATATCTTAAGGCTAGAATGCAGTGCCATCATCTTCAATAATTGCAACCTCAAAGTCCTGGGTTTAAACAATCCACGTGCCTCAGGCAGAAGCTACCCCAACAGCTACTTTTTTTCTTTCTTGAGAGGTGAGATCACACTATTTTCCTCATTGGGCTCAAATTCGTGGGCTCATGAAATCCTCCTGCCTCAGGCTCCTAAGTTGCTGGTTATATAGGCACTGCACCTGCCCCAAACTTAATTTATTTTCATTTTTTTGAGATGATCACACCAGGTGAAAGCCCTGTGAGGAATGCTGTGGCAACATAGCTCACACCAACCTCATTCTTCAGCTCAAGTGATCCTCCTGCCTTAAAGTACCTAGGACTACAGGCTGCCACAATACCTGGCTATTTTTACTGACGGGGTCTTACTCTGACTCAGGCTGGTCTCCAACTCTTGAGGATTTTGCTTAAGAGCTGGAAGTAGATAATGATGTCTACGCTGAATATTGTACTGAAGCTTCTAGCTACAGCAATTTAACAAGTAAAGGGTAGAAGCATTGGGAAAAATACACCAGCAGATGATATAAAGGACATCATCAAGAAAATGAAAATGTAATATGAAAAAAGAATTTTAGGATCGGCGCCTATAGCTCAACCGGCTAAGGCGCCAGCCACGTACACCTAAGGTGGCAGGTTCAAATCCCCAGCCTGGACCCGCCAAACAACAATGACGGCTGCAACCAAAAAATAGTCGGGCGTTGTGGCGGGCGCCTGTGGTCCCAGCTACTTGGGAGGCGGAGGCAGGAGACTCGCTTGAGCCCAGGAGTTGGAGGTTACTGTGAGCTGTAATGCCACGGCACTCTACCCAGGGGACAGCTTGAGGCTCTGTCTCAAAAAAAAAAAAAAAGAAAAAAGAATTGTAAATCATTTACCAAAAGAGAAAATTAAGTGTAAATTTTTTTTGTAAGTTTTAGGCTGGCTCCAGGTTTTTTCTTTGCAGTTTTTTCTTTTGGCCCAGGGCTGGGTTTGAACCTGCCACCTCCAGCATATGGGGCCGTTGCCCTACTCCTTGAGCCACAGGCATCACCCTGGGGCTGGGTTTTAACCCACCACGCATTACTACTTTGAGCTATAGGCGCCGTTCATGTAATTTTTTTTTTTTTTTTAAAAGACCGTCTAACTTTGTTGCCATTGGTATAGGGCCATGGAGTCATAGCTCACAGCAACTTTTTTTTTTTTTTTTGAGACAGAGCCTCAAGCTGTCTGTCCCCCTGGGTAGAGTGCTGTGGCATTATAGTTCACAGCAACCTCCAACTCCTGGGCTCAAGCGAGTCTCTTGCCTCCGCCTCCCAAGTAGCTGGGACCACAGGCGCCCGCCACAACGCCTGGCTATTTTTTGGTTGCAGCCGTCATTGTTTTTCGGCGGGTGCGGGCTGGGGATTCGAACCCGCCACCTTAGGTGTACGTGGCTGGCGCCCTAGCCGGTTGAGCTATAGGCGCTGAGCCACTGTCCATTCTTTACTGTCCTGTTACCCAACATCTTCATGGGTTTATGAGGATTCGCAAAATAGCCAGTCTCTCCTGCTCCTTCTGAGGAGGGGTGTAGGGATTGTTTTTTTTTAATTAAATGATAACTGTGTACATTAATGCAATTCTGGGGTACAGTGTGGTGTTTTCATATACAATTTGAAATATTTTCATCAAACTGGTTAACATAGCCGTCATGTCATTTTCTTAGTTATTGTGTTAAGACAATCATATTCTACTCTTAGAAAGATACACTTGTACCCTTGTAAGATAAACCATAGAAGTGATCCCTCCAATCACCCTCCCTCCACCCATTCCCCCTCCTTTCTCCCACCCCCCTTCCCCATAGACTTAGGCTCTTAATAGGTTATAGATTTCATATGAAAGCTATAAATTAATTTCATAATAGGGCTGTGTACATTGGATACTTTTTAGGGATTGTTGATAAACTCAGGATAGAGAAGTAAGTTGCTGCTTTTCTCTTCCATTTTCTCACCTCATAATCTTCACAATTTATTATGCTTCTTATATATGTTATAATTATATTTCTTAGGATATCACTTTACATCCAACTTGTGTCAGGGAGATACTACTGCAGTTAATTATAAATAGTGCTATTTTACTACCTGCATCAGAAGATATTATTTCTTAACTATAATTTGTTTCTGGTTCTATAGGATGACAATGGCTTTAAGGAGATTGACCACGCATAAATCTTTACAGAGAGCCAGTTTTTGCACATCTCTTATTTCTAGCTATTAAGTGTGGATCAGATGGTTTAACATCTGCAATACCTGCTCACAGTCTGTTTATCAGTGGCTTACTTAAAGATCACATCTACTGGATGAGCAAGGCTGAACTCTCCCGTCACTCTGTGGCTTCTTGTGCTTATGCTTTTCAGGATTATGCTACATCAGTCTCTTCTACTCATAGTTTACTGCTATTGTGTAGAAGAAACTTTTTTTCTCTTTAATTTTAAAACTTAGTTTGTTTTGTGAAGATTAATGAACCCGAAAGTGAAGGCACATCTCAGACAGTTATTTTTAAGTTTAAAATAGTGCCGTTCTCTTAGAGGACATTTTTTTTTTGCTTTTTTTGAAACCAGATACTTTACTGGTCTGATTTAAATGTGATAACCATAATGTTTGTGGTAAATTAAGCCAAATTTAAGTATCATTTTGCAGATTTATATGTGGGTTATTTTAACTGAGTGGATAATGCTATAATAACTATTGAAGCATATTGTTTTAATATTTCACTGTTTTTGGTTAGCATTTGTTACTAATGCATATGTGTGAAAGCAAAATAGATTAGTCAAGGCTACCTTGAACTTCAGTAAAATTGTATAAGTCTATTTGAACACAATTTCTATCATGTTTCTATCTGACTTTCAGAGTTATGGTAATCTATAGATTAATCTTCATAGTTATATTAAGTGCTCATTATAGTGCTCACGTAATCTGGATTGTTGTCATTTCAGAAGTTTACTTGAAATTGGGGAAATTATTTTTATTTATTTTTTGCTCACTTTGTCACCCTCAGTAGACTGCCTTGGCATCACAGCTTACAGCAACCTTACAGCAACCTCAAACTCTTAGATTTAAGCAATTCTCTTGCCTCAGCCTCCCAAGTAGCTTGGATTACAGGTGCCTGCCACAATGCCCAGCTATTTTTAGAGATGAGTTCTTGCTCTGGCTTAGGCTTGTCTTGAACCTGTGAGCTTAGGCAGTCCATCTGCCTCAGACTCCCAGAGTGTTAGGATTTACAGATGTGAGCCACCGTGCTGGCTGAGAGATTATTTTTTTTCCTTTTTTTTTTTGTATAGACAGAGTCTCACTTTTATTGCCCTTGGTAGAGTGCTGTGACATCACACAGCTCACAGCAACCTCCAACTCTTGGGCTTAGGTGATTCTTTTGGCTCAGCCTCCTGAGTAGCTGGGACTACGGGCACCCACCACAATGCCCAGCTGTTTTTTGTTGCGGTTTGGCAGGGGCCGGATTCGAACTTGCCACCCTTGGTATATGGGGCCGGTGCCCTACCCACTGAGCCACAAGCATTGCCCTGGGAGATTATTTTTAAATGTTACCAAAATTCAGTCTGTCTTCTAATGTGCTTGTAGTATTTATGACTGACTTGCACTTACTAGAAATGTTAGTTTGCATAGCACTAGAATGCATCAAATAGGGCTAAGATTATTAAAATGTTTCTTCAAAGAGTACACTGACTGCAAACAAGTTTTTGAAGCCCAAAGCCATCTCTGGATGTATCTTTTTATAAAAGATAATCTTCTGGCTCTGTGCCTGTGGCTCAAGTGGCTAAGGCGCCAGCCACATATACCTGAGCTGGCGGGTTTGAATCTAGCCCAGGCCCGCCAAACAACAATGATGGCTGCAGCCAAAAAGTAGCTGGGCCTTGTGGCAGTCACCTGTAGTCCCAGCTACTTGGGAGGCAGAGGCAGGAGACTCGCTTGAGCCCAGGAGTTGGAGGTTACTGTGAGCTGTGATGCCAAGGCACTGTACCCAGGGTAACAGCTTGAGGTTCTGTGTCACAAAAAAAAAAAAAAAAAAGATATCTCTTGACTAGGTGCGGTGGCTCACACCTGTAATGATAGCACTCTGGGAGGCCAAAGTGGGTGGATTGCTTGATTTTACGAGTTGGAGACCAGCTGGAGCAAAGCGAGACCCCCATCTCTACTGAAAATAAAAAAACTAGCTGAGTGTTATGGTGGGTGCCTGTAGTCTCAGTTACTTAGGAGGCAGAGGCAAGAGGATCCCTTGAGCCCAAGTTTGAGGTTGCTGTGAGCTAAGACACCATATACTTTAGCAACAGAGTGAGACTCCATCTAACCAAAAAAAAAAAAAAAAAAAAAGAATAAATAAAAATCTCTTTCCCTAAGAATCAGCCTTTCCCTGCCTAAATTCTCCAAGAGCCTTTTTAGGAAGAGTCCTGTGGTCATAAGATGTAAGCACTTTGCTCTTTCTCCTAATTTTTATAAATGGGCTTAGAAACCAGTAAGAACTTTATAGGATTATGAGGTACAGTATTCCAATAGTACCTCTATTGGCTATTTTAAAAATTCTACTAGTGATAAATGGACCTCTAGCTAACTCTTCCCTGTCTTTAAATTCTTCACCCTGCCATTGTTCCTAATTTGATTTAGTTTTCTGCTAAGCATTTTCTTGTATATGAACTATATAGTACCTGGGGGTCATTTTCTGTAGAAGTAAAGCCACTGAAGTTTAGGGGGTTTTATATCTTCATGATTAAAATACAGCTTTACACTTGACATTTTTCTTTCCTTTCTTTCAAAAAAATTTAGTTATTGAAAGAAAACCTTGCAAGGTGTTGGACCCTTACTCAAGCAGAGAAGATGTCCTTTGAAACCCAGAAAACAAATCTTGCTACAGAAAATCAGCATTTAAGAATCTCTCTGGAGAAGGAGGAAAAAGCCTTATCTTTATTACAGGAAGAGTTAAGTAAACTACGAGAACAAATTAGAATATTGGAAGATAAAGGGGCAAGTGCTGAATTAGTTAAAGAAAATCAGAAACTTAGGCAGCATTTGGAAGAGGAAAAGCAGAAGAAACACAGCTTCTTTAGTCAAAGGGAGACACTACTGGCAGAAGCAAAGGCGCTAAAGCTGGAAGTGGAGAGAGAACGATTAATGACCATGGCTTTATCGGTGGAACTCGAGAAATTAAGTGCTAGTCAGTCACATAGCAACCCAGATTCTCCCAGTGTATTGAATGAACCAAAGGAAATAGCAATCTTAAGGGAAAGACTCAGTGAGCTGGAACGGAAGCTAACCTTTGAACAGCAGCGTTCTGATTTGTGGGAAAGACTGTATGTTGAGGCAAAGGAACAAAATGGAAAACAAGAAGCTGATGGAAAAAAGAAGGGGAGCAGAGGAAACCATAGGGCAAAAAGTAAGTCAAAGGAGACACTTCTGGGTTCAGTTAAGGAAACATTTGATGCCATGAAGAATTCTACTAAAGAGTTTGTGAGGCATCATAAAGAAAAAATTAAGCAAGCTAAAGAAGCTGTGAAGGAAAATCTGAAAAAATTCTCAGATTCAGTTAAATCTACTTTCAGACATTTCAAAGATACCACCAAGAATATCTTCGATGAAAAGGGTAATAAAAGATTTGGTGCTACAAAAGAAGCTGCAGCTGAAAAATCAAGAACAATTTTTAGTGATTATTTGCACCCACAGTACAAAGCACCCACACAGAACCAGAATAGCAGAGGCCCTACTGTGCAAAGAGCCGGAAGGAAAGAAAAGCCAGTTCACTTTGAAGGATTCAGAAAAAGTACAAACCCACAGAAATGCAGTGCTGAGCATGACTGTAGAGAAAATTATCCTTTTAGAAAGGGTTGTTCTGGTGTATTTGAATGTGCTCAACAAGAAGCCATGAGCCTTTTTAATACAGTGATGAATCCTGTAAGGATAGATGAATTTAGACAGTTAATTCAAAGGTACTTATTGAAAGAGCTGCATACTTTTCGTCATTGGCAAGAACTTGATCAATTTATCAATAATTTTTTCCAAAATGGTGTCTTTATTCATGATCAGAAGCTCTTCACTGACTTTGTTAATGATGTTAAAGATTATCTTAAAGACATGAAAGAATATCAAGTAGATAATGATGGAGTGTTTGAGAAGTTGGATGGATATATATATAGACACTTCTTTGGTCACACTTTTTCCCCTCCATATGGACCCAGGTCGGTTTATATAAACCCATGTTATTATAGTAGTTTTTAACATTTGTAGATTGGATAGCATTTTTATCATTTGACAAATTTCTTGAAGGGTTACTATTTGTAAGATATGCTTTATTGCCATTGAGAATTTAGAATAAATTATAAGATGAAGTTTTAAAATTATAGCTATTAAAAGCTGAAAATTTCATAATCACAATGATTTTTACTTGATTTAATTTCTATCTTACAAATCAGTTAAAGATATATAAATCTTATTTTTGTTATTTTGTTTCTTTTCCATGTAATCACCTTAAGTGAAATTATATTTACTCGCCTAAGGAAGCTAGGAGTGAACAACATAAATTGCTCGGAAATCAGAATAAGCTCATAGATAACAATTATAATATTGCATCTGTTTTCATTTTTCCATTCAGTATACCAACTTAATTATGATATTCAATACTTACTGAGGAATTATTGTTGATAAGGGTAGAGGCATGATCAAAGAGGCAAACTTGGCAAGCCAGAAATTCTAATTTGTGTGCTTTATAATAACTTTCTATCTGTTTATCAGCTTTATGTTCTGTAACATGAAACTTTGCCTAATCTTGAAATGTTAGCTTCATTTTTTACCTTTGAGGTACTTCTATCTTTCTGAATAAATGTAATGTGTCTATAAAATAATGAGACTGAATCTGGTGTCTTTAGTTATTGAGCAGATACCGAGAGCTATAATGAACAAAGTTATTGTGAGGCTACCTTGAGGAAACAAAGGAAAAAAGTTTTGCTGTAAAGGAATTTACAAGCTAGATAAAAGAAATGAAGGTATGGAGGCATGCATATAGTAGCCTCAGGCCAACTGTTTGGAAAGGCATCTTGAGCTGGATGGCTTTTGAACTGAACTTAGTTTTTAAAATTACTTTTGAAAGAGAAATGAGAACTTGCTTTGCAAATAAGGGAGGAGGACATTTCACTCAAAGGGAAGGTCATTTGCAAAGACTTGGAGATGTGAAGATGTGCTACTTTAAGGAAACAGGATAGTTCTGGGAGACAAATAAAAAAAGATTCTGATCATGAAGGGTCTCATTTTATGCTAAAGGATTAGTCCTGTAGGACATGGAGAACCTCTGAATAATTTTGGAGTGGGGTGGGATAAATATTTTGGGTTACAGTAGCCTTCTCTTATCTCCAGGGAATATATTCCAAGAATCCCAGTAATGCTTGAAACTAGGAATAGTACAGAATCCTGTATATACTACGCATGAATTTCTTTTTCCTTCACAATTTCACAAATAAATTTGTTCTTAGCCATAGATAATAGCAACCTTAGCATATAGGGGTTTTTTTCTTACTGAAAAATTTAATCTTTTCACTTAAAAAGAAGTACTTTATGGCTTCTCTTTGGCACATCCTAATTGCCACCATCACCACTTTTCCACTTGGGGTCCTTATTAAGTAAAATAAGGGTTGGCTTGGCGCCTATGGCTCAAGTGGCTAAGGTGCCAGCCACATACACCTAAGGTGGCGGGTTCGAATCCAGCCCGGACCCGCCAAACAACAATGACGGCTGCAACCAAAAATAGCCAGGCGTTGTGGTGGGTGCCTGTGGTCCCAGCTACTTGGGAGGCTGAGGCAGGAGACTTGCTTGAGCCCAGGAGTTGGAGGTTGCTGTGAGCTGTGAAGCCACAGCGCTCTACCCAGGGGGATAGCTTGAGGCTCTGTCTCAAAAAAAAAAAAAAAGTAAAATAAGGGTTAATTTGAATACAAGAACTGTGTTGTGATAACCAAGGCAGCTACTAAATGACTAAGGTGTGGGAGGTGTGGACAGACACACTAGACAAAGGGCTAATTTAAGTTCCAGGGGCCACAGTGGGACAGCATAAGATTTCCAGCATAAGATTTCATAACACTATTCATAATGGGAATATAACTTAAGAATTTTTTTATTTTATTTTATTTTATTTTTTTTTTTTGATACAGAGTCTCATTCTGTTGCCCTGGGTGGAATGCCATGGCATCATAGCTCCCAGCAAACTCAAACTCTTGGGCTCAAGCCATTCTCTTGCCTCATACCAAGTAGCTTGGACTATAGGTGCCTGCCATTTTTAGAGACAGGATCTCTTGCTCAGGCTAAGCACAAGTGATCTATCTGCCTTGGCCTCACAGTGCTGGGATTTTCAAGCCTGAGCCACTGTGCCTGGCAAGAATTACTACTGAAATTGTTCATTTAACATATTCAGACTATGGTTGACCACAGGTAACTAAACCTGAAGCACAGAAAGTGAAACTGAATAAGGGGGCACCACTGTACTGGTAACAACCTGGAAGATTGATAAGAAAGGTATGAAGCTAGAAGGTGGTCCATATGATACCAATATAAGATGATGAGTACCTGAACTGGAGCAATAGAAGTAGGTATAGAAAGGAGCAGACAGTTTTAACAGATGGTAAAACTGGTATTTCTTGTGAAAGAGAAGTGGAAAGTAACAGTGACTTTTAGATTTGTAGTTTGGGTTACCTATTAGTGTTATCATTAAGATAGGCAATACCAGGTTTGGGGCAAGTGGAATCTTAGATGAGGCGTGTTTGGAAGTACTTACATTCAAATGCAGAGAGTTAGTTGGTAATGAATTACATGGCCATTTCTTTTGCCCAGACTTCTTTCTATTTGTCTAGTCTAGGCTGGAGGTATTTCAGACTTCTGGGGAAATATCAACATCTTTTGGGTTGTACAGGTGGCTGAGAGGACAAGAGTAGTGTCATGAAAACCTGAAGATCAACTCAAAGAGAATATTTAAATGTGTCAAAAGCTTTTTTAACAAGTTGAAAAATATTTCTTGGCTTGGGAATTGGGTGGCCATGGATGGCAGTATGGATTTTCAGTGAAGTCAGGATAGAAGGCTGATCATTGAGCAAAGCAGTGTAGACATTGTTTGTGAATTTCTGTTGTGAGAGAAAAAGTTAAAAGACTTGTATTTGCTTTGTTTATAAGAGATGTGTATATAATTCCGCTGAGAGATAAAGCCAATGGGGAGGGATTGATTTTTACAGGAAAGGAGGAAAAATAATGGAAACACATCTCATTATTTTATTGCCACATTTCTATTCTTTATTATCTGTTGCATGTTTTCCAGTAGAGTGGAAACTCTTTTTGCCAGGAGAGTTAAATTTGTCTCTTGTTATAGGATTAAAAAGTGTAACACTGAATCCTTAATTTTTATATGGATATTCTAGGACTACAGATTAATTTAACATCTTTTTTCAGTATTCAGATAATAGATTAATGGAGAAAAACATTAAAACTGTTTTTAATTTAAATGAACTCTAACATAGATGAAAAATGTGTTTACTGCTTTCAGTCGACCTGATAAAAAGCAACGTATGGTAAATATTGAAAACTCCAGGCATCGAAAACAAGAGCAGAAGCATCTTCAGCCACAGCCTTGTAGAAGGGAAGGTAAATGGCATAAATATGGTCGCACTAATGGAAGATACATGGCAAATCTTGAAATAGAATTGGG
>CAUYTI010140605.1:0-25212 GCA_963575145.1 Galago senegalensis | reverse complement strand
TTTTTGGAGGATCTGTCCAACACTGCCAAAGGAGTGTTGAAATCTCCCACTATGATGGAGCTGGAAGAGATCAAGTTGCTCATGCCAGTTAGAGTCTCTTTTATAAATTGAGGTGCATTCTGGTTGGGTGCATAGATATTGCTGTATCATTCTAAAGTGGGCTGGCTATCACAGGGACAGGTGTTAGACAGAATGTTTTCTTTGTGAGAACAGACAGTTAAATTTTATAAAGAACAGAATTAGTAATGTGAATTATTAAAAGCAAATTTCTATAGGAATGCAGCAGTTCTGTGTGATATCATGTCAAATCAACACAACTTGACTACTTCTTTGCAAGATAAACCTGTCTATGTATGATATGTGGTAAAAATAAAATCCAAGATTTTCATAAAAAGCTACTTTTTATCAAACATTTCTTCCAAAGGAAACTTTAGATGAATATCTTCTGCAGTTTGCAAAGGTCATTGATGAGCAGGATGATATATTTAAATTATTTGAAGACAACGCAGCTATAATAGACCTATTAACTGGAGAATACAATAAAAGGGTCACTGACTTTGAAAATCCCAACATCACACTCAAATTAGCATTTCAGCTTCACCTAGTTGACACCAAGGCATCAAAAGAACTACCTATGGAATTAATTGAGTTCTCAGTAGGTAACTTTTTTTTTTTTGAGACAAAGTCTAACTGTGTCACCCTTGGTAGAGTACTGTGACATCACAGCTCAGAGCAACCTCAAACTCTTGGGCTTAAGTGATTCTCTTGCCTCAGCCTCCCAAGTAGCTGGGACTACAGGTGCCCACCACAACACCCGGCTATTTTTTGGTTGTAGTTGTCATTGTTGTTTGGCAGGCCCAGGCTGGATTCAAACCCGCCAACAGTGGTATATGTGGCTGGCGCCTTAGCTGCTTGAGCTACAGGTGTTGAGCCTCTAGAAGGTTCTTAGGAGAGTCTCTGTGGCCACAGAAGTGGGGTACATATGTGTGGGGAGGGTTCCTGTGTCCTGCTGTCTCTGGGGTAATGATGGACCAAGACATGAAGAGAGAGTCGAGAGAAGCTGGAAAGAGGAGCCGCTCAGGTTTGATCTTTGCCGGTTTGTCTTTGACATTATGCTGACTCTAGAAATGGATTGACTGTTAGGGTGGGTGCGGGATGGAGGCAGAGAGAAAGAGGGAAGCTTTCAAAGCTGTAGCCATGGGAAATGTTTTTATTTTCTGCTTGAAAGAAAATGCCAAAGAAGGATAAAAAGGAAAAAGAGGGAGGGAGGTGAAAAGAGTGTATATGTATGTGTGTGTGTGAGAGCGATAGAGAGCATGTGTGCACCAGAGTATCTTTAGTGTCTTTCGGTGTGGGAGATGGGAAATGGGATTCTCCAGGTCCATCCTGAGCCCTAATCTGCACCAGATTCTGTGGAATTGGATGGAAGCTCCTGCCCTTGGGCCACAGCCATCCTGAACTCCAGTTGGGATGCCCAGACTAGGGAGGGCAGGGGAAAGCCCCTACAAATGTCAGGGAGGATTGATGGGGGAGCACAGTAAACAGGGTAACAGGGCACATTAGGCCTAGTCTCTGCCAGGCTGGGGGCTCCACACTGGCACCCTGCCTGGTTTAGCTGAAGTTGCTTGCTGCTACATCCTGGATGCCTAGGCTTGTTACTTCTTTTTTCTGTACCTCAAGCTTCTCATCTGTTAAATGGGCATGACACTACTCAAATCACAGGGTGATCATTGCTTGTCCGAAGTGGGAGCCATTGTGTACCACAAGGCATTTTCAAACTGAAAAAGAGGAAACTGGAAGGGCTCTGCCTCAGAAAGGGGTGGGACAGCCTGGATTTGGAGGCAGCACGTGTTAAGAGAGGTAGGACAGGAGGATGTGGGATGTATTACGGTACCTCTGGGGGCCAGGATGGCAGTGGAATTTGCTCAGAACTCTCAGCAAGCACAGGCCTGCAAGAGATGAGTTCAGAGGCCCAAACAAAGCTCAGAGCTGGCAGGGGGGAGGGAAGGGCATTTTAAGAAGTCTGTCAGCCCCTCCTGGTCTCCTAATCCCCACCTAGGTGTAGTTCCCCGACTCCCGAATGACACGTGCCGCCCGCCCTCCATTAGTCACCCTGGCACGGACACATAACCCCCATTAGTCACATCCAGTACAACCCCCCTTACAGAACACATCCAGTCACACCCAGGCAAAGACCAAGGCCCCTAAAGACGCCTCGTTTGTCCCTCTTGGCTCTTTCTCCAGCACCTAGAACAGGGTCTGCACAGCATGTCTGAATACACAGAGGGGGAATGGACATCAGCCTGCCCCAAGGCAGCGAAAGGCTCACAATCCACAATCACCAACATCCCAGAACTGGACACTGCTGGTCCCCAGAGAAGCACAGTCGCTCGGCCCGGTTTCCCCCACTCTAAACCTCCCCCATCCTTCTGGGCACACAAGTACCACAATAAACACCCACCTATGCCCTTGGCAACCCCCTCTTCCTCCTTGTCCCGGAGCTGGTAGGGCTGACATTGTGCTCTCCTCCCCCAAGCCTGTCCTCGGATGGGTCAGGCAGAAAAACCATCCCCCAAGGTCACCCGAACTCCTCACAGCAGGCAGCCCCGGGAGGTGATTTATTGGCGGTTTATTTGGAGAAAGGCTATCGCTCCTAGATTCCGGGAGAAAAAAAAAGTGCTCGCGGTGGACTTTAACCTTGGGCTGAAACCGCAGCGCTTTGTTTTCAGAGGCGCATCCTGGGGCGACGCGACGGGGTTGGGCCTGGCCGGGAAGGCTCGGCAGTCTCTAAGCTCCCAGGCGGCGCTCGTGCTGCCGAGGCAAGCGCCCAAATTCCTCAGGGCTCGGCCGGAAGCCCCCCGTCCATTTAAAGTGTTTCTGGAAAGTGCAGGAAGGAGCCAAAGCTCCTTGGGTGAGAGCGTTCCGGGAGCGAGGTTTCCAACAGTCTCGCCCCGGCATCTGCCACCCAAGGTTTGCAGTGATGTCCCTGGCACCGCAAGGCTTTGGGAAGGCTCCCAGAAGGGCGTGAACGCGCCCCCTTCTGTGGCTGTCCCACCCGAAGTCCCGTGCAAAGCCCAGTGGAGGTAGTTGGCCCTCATAGAGGCACGGCTCGCTCGGCCGCTGAACAGCATCAGCGCGAAGGCCTGTGCCCGCCCTTCTGGCACAGAAACTAATTGGTATTATTGCACATGCACCCTTCCCTGGATCTGCCTCTCGGGCACCCCAGGACTGTTCGGGTAGAAAGACCGCCGCCCCCACTAGGCTGTCACTAGTGCGCGACCCTGGCTGCTTTCCTTAAGCCTATGTGCGCCAAAGCGGGTGGCCGACGAGGGTGCTAAGCCCGGGCCTAGTAGCTAAAAGCCTGGGCTGTCCAGCGATGTGGACCAGGTGGTGGACCCGTGCGGGGTGGGGAGCCCCAGACGAACCCCCGCCTCCCGGCGCCGTGCCTTCAGGGACCCGGCTCTGTCCTTGCCGCACAAAAGCGACAAACTGAGTTCTGAGGAGCCGCTCTGACCCTGGCCCTGATGCTGCCGTTCCCTGGTGCGGGCTTGAGAGGATGGCTACGCACCCATCTCAGCCTCACCGAGCCTTCCTGGGAGGAAGTGCCGGGGCCGGTGCCCCTACCCCAAGGCGCTAATCCTGTGAGGCCAGCCTCCTCGGGGGTCCGGAGCTTGCGGGGATGGATGGGGCTGGCAGCAAGTGGGCGACGCCGTTCTTAGTCTTTGGCAAACAGAGAAACTCCGGCCTGATTCCCTGCGCAGCTTCTGGGCTCCCAGGCCATGACGGGTAAAGCTGAGCGCCCGGCGCGGCCCGGAACGCGTGGCCGGCCAGGAGCACCCGGGCGTGAGCAGCTGGAAGGAGGTCCCGCCTGAAGATTTATGGCCGAAGCTGGCCTCCCGCGCGCCAAGCGTGTCTCCATCTTCTCGCAGCCAAACAGTGGAGTGGAACCCCGACCCCGGCCGTAGGAAGAGGCCAGGTCCGGAGGCGGGGCCGAGAGGAGCCCGAAGAGCCAGAATCCGCTCGGGCGGCTTGGCTCGAGAACCCCGGCACTACCCGCCGTGTGTCTTGCTCTCGGCGCCGTGCGGGGCCCTGGCACCGCGTTCCTGGTCTTCCAGGCAGGTCGGGAGGCTCTTGGCTTGGCTGGCCCAATCTCAGCTCGGCGCCGAATAGCAGCTGGGTCAGTAGCAACAAGGGGACGGCGAGCGTCACTTTCTCGGCCATAGCCTCTCCGGGTTTTACCGGCACCCGACCAGGAGCTCCAGGGTCGTAGATTCTAGGGCTTGAGGAAACTCGCTCTTATTTCCGCGCTTAAGGGACCCGATCACACATCCTTTTAAGCAGGCAGCAGAAGCCCGCGATCCCTTGGGGGCCCCTTCACGGAGATGCCAGCGGAGAGCGGGGACTTCGGTCCCCACTGGGAAAGGCGGTTCAGGGCCACGGGTGGAGTGGCTCGGGTAGCCGCACCTAGTTTGGGATACTGGCGCCTTTCTGGGAGCGGGGTAAGGGAAGAACGTACCCGCGAGACCAGCTAGACCAGGGTTCGGGAAGAGCCGGGTTCTAAGTTGAATAGGGCAGTTGAGGGACATGGGGGATCGCGGGAATCGGACCTGTCTTGGGCTGGCCAGGCCAGCTGGGCACCGGGGCCAAAGCTGCGGCGACAAAGGCGCAGCGGGAGTATAGCCGGACTCGAGATTGGCTTGCCTTTTGGTTTTAAAACAAAAAGAGAGAACTGGGCGGCGCCTGTGGCTCAGTGGGTAGGGCGCCAGCCCCATATACCGAGGGTTGGGGGTTCAAACACGGCCCCGGCCAAACTGCAACAAAAAAATAGCCGGTCGTTGTGGCGGGCGTCTGTAGGGAGGCTGAGGCAGGAGAATCGCCTAAGCCCGGGAGTTGGAGGTTGCCGTGAGCTGTGTGATGCCATGGCACTCTACCGAGGGCGATAAAGTGAGACTCGGTCTCTACAAAAAAAAAAAAAAGGAAAATTTTGTCACTAGGGACGCGTCCAGTTGGAGCCAGCGGCCTACGAACACACAAAAGGCCTGGGCTCTGGTGGCCTTGGCTAGCTCTGGACAATCGTACTGCCTGGCGGAGGCCGGCTTGGGCGGGTTCTCCGGGAACTGCGATTTGGGGCTGCGAGGAGGCCCCCGCCCCAGCCAATTTTCCGCCCAGTCAGTACAACACACACACACACTCACACCGTTTTTGGCCACCGATCCCGCTGGGTAAACAGAAGTATGAGGTGGTGGTGGCGGCGAAGTGGGGGTGGGGCACGGAAGATGGCGGTTAGGCCCTGGCAGCCTGCGGCCTGTGCGGTTGCACCCTACTCCGCATAGCACGCCCAGGCCTGGCTTTTACATTTAAATGTGGCCCATCAGAGCGGGGAGGGCGTTTTCCCAGGCCCTGAAGCTCGACTAAGGGTGCCTCAAGGGTCCCTTTATTAATGGCGGGGGGTCTTTTAGAGAGCCCAGGATGCACTAACGACTTCGCTTGAGATCGGTTCCCCCGCCCCAAGATGGCTCCGGGTCTGTTTACTTAGCGACTACAGGGGCGCAAGGCACCGGAGCGGGTAATGATTAGGGCGCATACAGGTCGGCCCTGACGGGTGGCCAGCTCACGGCCCTCTGCGCACCGCAGCCCTAGAGAACTGCACCGGCAGGATCTGCCCCATGAGCCCCACCCGGCGGCTGGGAACTGGGAGCCGCCGCCGCCACCACCCCCGCGTCCCTATGCCCTGGACCGAGACCGGACCTCGGCGGCGTGCAGTTAGGGCGGCGCGAGGGGCTCGGGCCACAAAGCCCAGGGGACGCGCCGGCCTTGGCTGCCCAGAGTCTCGGCCCTAATGAAATGCCTGCTCCGTTTGCCACGCCGACTAGGCGCACACTTGAAAAATGCAAACGCCATTGGCAAATCCAAGGGAAACAGGCAGAATTTTTATTAGCAACTAAATGATTTATGGCACATGTACCCCGCCGTCACAATTACGACGTCTTGGAGCATCCAGGGGTGAAAACATTAAACATTTATCAAAATAGGCTTTTGTTTTTTTCCCATACCGCAAGCCTTTTGTATTCCCCACTTCCAACTCTCTTAAGACACATGTTTACTTCTTGAGGTATATTAAAATAAAAACATTCAGATCCCGGGCAGAATAACAGGGTGGGGGGGGTTGGACTCCGAATACTGGAGGGCGACAGGAGTGGGGAAGAAGCGAAGGGGACAGGGGCATGGGAGTGTTTACTGGGAATGCACAGACCTCTGGATAAGACGAAGGGGCAGGGCGCCCCAACACTCGGCTCCTTCCCCTGCTTTGGCTTCCAGCAGCCCAGCGCAGTTCCACCGCATTTATTTTATCCCTGCCAGTTACCTCCCCCCCAAGGCACAAAGACACAATACCTCCTTTCTCTAACCCCCCTCCTCTCCGTCTTTGCTCCTGGCCTTCCCGGGGCTGCACCCGGCGCCTCCCGCCGCCTCGACTGCCGAGGCCGCCACCGAGACCAACGCGCGCAGCTCCAAGCACGGACACCGCGGCTAGTTCCCCTTGGCTCCGGCTATTTTCGTTCTTTTCTTTCCTTTTCACTCCTCCCTCCTCCCCCCTCGGAGCTCCAGCTTCCAAAAGAGGGCAGCCTAGAAACCAGCGCAGGAGGCTCCAAGAAGGGCAACTTGAAACTGCCCTCAAGAGGCTGAACTTTTTTTCCTCAAATTTATCCTGGAATTAAATTAGACACCCCCAGTTCGCTCTCGAAGCCTACCCCCCCTTTTTTTCTAAAAGTGGAATTAAAAAAATAGAACGATTGGGCACTGACTAGCTCATTTTTACCCCCTCCAGAAAAGTTGCCTTAAAAATGGATTTAAAAAAATAGAACGAGCAATGCAAAAACGCTGAGTCCGCAGCGCCGTGCGAAAGAGCGGGCTTCTCTTGTTTTAATTAAAATCCTACCACCGCGGTTGCTCTCCGAGGCAGGATCGGCCTGGATTCCTGCCCCTCCAAGATTCCTTTCGAGGGTATGTAATACCTAGCCTGGCTCAGAAGCCTTCGGGGCTTCGCAGAGAGGGTGAGGGGCTCCCCAAGACAGTCCTTCCTCCGTGGTCCGCACTCCCTGCGCCCTTAGTCAGGTAGGTTTGCCGCGGGCAGCTCCCGGCTACTCAACCCAGAAACGATTTTGCTGAGAGCGCAAAATAAAAGTACAAAGTCTGGGGGATTGGGACTCCCCTCCCCCAACGGCCGCCGGGCCAGCCAAGCACTTTTGGGCTTGGCGGCTGCTTCCTCTGAGCTCAACAGATTTTTTTTTCCCGGTTTCGCCCTCCCTGGAGGGGGCGCGGTGGATGGAAGGCGAGAGAGGCCCCCAGCCAAGAGGTTTTTAATATTACACTTTAATAGGTTTCAGAAGGCCCCGTGGAGAAATGCTAATAGGCTGAAATGTCAGAATCGAGAGGGATTCAGTTTGCGCTCAGCCGATCTAATCCTTTTTTCTGCTCTGATTTTTTTTGGAGGAGGGGAAGAAAAGAAAAGGGAGGGCCCACGCTAAGAGGGGCTTTGGGGAGGGGCGCGCAGTTCGAAGCGCCGCAGCCCTGGCTTAGGCCGAGCGGGGGACGCGCCCTCCGCGTTTCTATAGGAACCCCTTTTAGAAGATTAGAGACTCACCCGCTGCCCGCCGCTCCAAAATATTAATCAGTAACCATCTGACACCGCGTTACAGGGAGGGACCTGCAGGCCAGGGCTAGGAAAACGGCCTTCTCTCTAGCCCATCCCACCCGACCGCGCTGCTGGGGGAGAGGGGATGAATTCCTGCTTTGTTTTAAAAGGAAGAAAAAAAAAGAGGGGCGGGGGAGGCAGCCCTTGTCTGTTTTGGCGTCTCCACCGGGCGTACAAGAGGCGCACCTCAAGAGAGGTGAGGAGCCAGGGCCCGGACGCAGGGTGCAGCCCGCCGGGCCCCAGGCCCTCCCAGGCTCGCTCGGCTTGTCACCTCCTCCTGCAAGCAGGAAGCTGACAGGCGGCCCATTAAACCGCGCCTAGCAAAGCCCTGGATTGCGGCGACAACCATCTTCCTCTATTTTGATCACTCAGCCCAGACGCTGGGGGATGGGGGAGGAAAAGGGAGGAGAAAGAGAAGGGGGGGGGTCGGAGCTGGTGGAGGGGGAGGGCTGCCTAGAAACGGCCCGGAAAAATTCTCACCACCAGTTTTGATCATTCAGACCCGCCGTGGGGAGCCTGGAAACTGCTGGAGCCCCTAGGTCCGTAATTGGTTTTATAGGAATGGCTCAGGGCCAAGGTGTTTACATGCGCGTGATTGGCGGCGCGCGCGGCCAATGGGGGGCGACAAGGGGCTGGCCGGGGGGGGGCGGGTGCAGGGAACAATGCGTGTTTCTTTGCCTGCGAGTGTTCCCCTCCCCCACTCCCCCCCGCTGGCTTTTTTTTTTTTTTTTTTTTTTTAGATCCAGCGAGAGGAACTTGAAAGGGGGGTTGTGTAATGTACCTTTTCCAATCCCGGGCTGTATATGGAGATTTGGGATTCTTTAAACCGGCGCTACCTGGATTTTATTAAAAAGCGGGGAGCTCGGCGGGAGGAAAGCTGGCTTTTCCGGGGGCTGCGGGAGCCGGGCCGCGGGAGGGCGGAGGAGTTGGCGCGCCGAGCGCTCGGCCCGGGGAGCGGTTTTCTACCAAAAAAAGGAAAGGCGGGCAAAAAGTGTGAGGCGGCTGCGGGTGGCGGAGGGGAGCGGCAGCCGCGGGATGGCGGGCAGCACGGGCGCCTAGTCGCGCCGGGAGCCGGGGCTGCCACCGAAGTCGTTGTCGCCGGAGCCCGGAGTCAGGAGCCCAGCCGCGCCAGGTACGACGCCGGTCCGCCTGCCGGCCCCCGGCCGAGCGCTTTGGTCTCCAAACTTCTCCAGCTTGCCCCCTGCCCTCTGCCTGCCCCTTGGGGTGTGCTGGGGATCCCTGCAGCTGTCCGACTTCCGAGAACTGAATCGGGGACCAGGGTCAGCGAGAAGGGGGCGCCTGGGGAGGGGTGGGGGCAGGTTGCTGCGCCCTAGGATACCACCTGAGCCCCCAGCCCCGCTCCAGCTCGCCCGGCCCTGCCCGGCCGAAGGGCGTCGGTTCCTCTCTAGGTTCCCAGCAGGCGGCGGGAGAGCCGAAGACGCGGAGACGTTTTCGATTATAGGCTGTTTTTAATTAAAAGCCGGAATTCAGCCATTTTAACTGCATTTAAGAGAGGGAGAAAAGTAGGGAGTACGCAGCAGAGTCCGCAGATGTCCAAGCCAGCTTCTCTGCCAGAGCAGGGTGTTTCGGAGGGCTTCACTCTGACTTCCACAAACTGGGGTGCCTAGGCATTCTACAAGGCGCTGGCTTTTAAAAGAAGGCTACTTAAAGAACATATTTAAAAAAAAAATCACAGGAAGCTCATTGCCTCCTTAGGACACGTATCCTCGGATGTGGCGATCTTAGATTTTTCCAAAGTAAACGCAGATCTGGTAACCAGAGCCTGATGGGGGAGAGCGAGGGAGGAAAGGAGGGGGGTGTTTGTAACCAAAACCAGGTTTAAATAGGCACCCTTAACAAAGTTGGGGAGGGAGGTGGAAGAAGGAGGCCGGCAGGTTTGGATGGGAACTCTGCAGTTGAGGGTCTGCTGCTCGGGGGGCTGGGCGCGGAGTGCAGGGCGGACACCCAGGAACCGGTGGCTTTGGTGTGATCGGCGGCTCCAAGAACACCCGGGCCTTCTGAATCAGAAATCTGGGCTGTAGCGGACAGACGGAGAGCGAGGGAAGGGTGGGCTTCAAGACCCTCTCCCTCCCCCATGGGAATCAGCAAATCTTTTAAATAAACAGCTTTAAATTGGAACTACAGGGGGATTTACCCAACGGTGGGGGAGGCGCCCCTTGGACGGCCCGCGCTGCGAAGGTTTCGTTTGTAGGTTATTTTGGGGGGGGGATATGGAGGAAGCTAGAGTAGAGCGAGATCTCCTTCCTTCCCTTCTGTCAGTCCCCCAAATCGCCCGGGCCAGGCCGCGTCCTCAAGCCGCAGGATTCCCAGGCTAGGGCGTTGGAAAATGAAACCAAAGCTTGTTTTGAAGGATTTTCTCTAGTCCTCAGGCGTGAATGCCACGTCTCGTGTCCCTCGGACTCAGACTTTGGGACTCATTGTGGCGGCAGGGGTAGGGTGGGGGCTGGCGAGCCTTTTTAAAAATAATAAACCTGCTTTCCACTCTCCCTCCTGCGGCGAGGGGGGAGGTACTCTTTCCGCGGCTTAAGGAGAGCTCGGGAAAACCAAACTCAAAAGGGAGGCGAGGTTCCAAAAAGGTTAAATATTAAACTTTCCGGATCAGATAGCGACAGTGTTTAGGTAGACATTTCAAACTGCTCGTGGAAGGGTTTCATGGTTTTAAACCCTGCAGGAGCATGTGATGCCCAGGAATAAACACACTTAGGAGGTTTGTATTTACGTTGTCTGGGCGCAACCAAGAGACCTTCCCCGGTTTGGTGAGGACCGGGCAGCGGGCGAGGCAGAGTTTGGGCTGGGGCGCAGCGCGCCACCAGTCACTTTTCCCAGCCGGGTCCTCAGGAGCTTAAAGCTGCTGGTGAAAGGAGCATGGATTTTAACTGTTCTCAGAAACAGGGCTACTCCCGATTTCATTTCTAGCCACCAGATCGACTGTCCCCGACCCCGAAAGGCGATACGACTTTCTGAAACTTGGTTTTTTTTTTTTCTTTCTTTCTCCCTTTCTGTTTCTTCCGCGGCCCGTCTCCTCTCCCCGCCAAGACGCCGAGTGGGCCGTCTAGCGCAGCTCCGTCAGGCCGCCCGGAGGAGCCCTACCGCCGGCCGCCTGTGCGCTCCGGGCCGCGGGCCCGCATCCGAGCGCAAGCCCCGCTGGCCGCCGCCATGCACGCCGCGGAGCACACGCCACCCGAGGACTCTAGGACTACGCCGAGGCCGAACTTTTAGGTCCTGCTGAGTTAGGCCTGCGGGCCGGGTGGGGGGCTGGCCGCGGCACTCCCGCGGAGGATGGATGGCCGAGACTTCGGGCCCCAGCGGTCCGTGCACGGCCCCCCGCCACCGCTACTGTCCGGCTTGGCCATGGACAGCCACCGTGTGGGCGCGGCCACTGCCGGACGCTTACCGGCCTCGGGACTGCCCGGCCCGCTGCCACCCGGGAAGTACATGGCCGGCCTTAACCTACACCCGCACCCGGGTAAGTGCTCCGCGCCATGCCTGTTTCCTTCTGTCTCCTCGGGATCCTGGGGAGGGAGGCCCCGGAAGATCTACTTGGCTGGTTACCCGGCACTGGCGGCCGGGGCTCAGTGTCCTCTTTAACTCGGCTGGCCGCGGGGGTACCGACAGGTTCAGCTCCCAGGGCGGGGAGAGCCCTGGTCCTGGGCAAAGGACTGTCTGGAGGCTCTTGCGGAGAGGGGCAAGCGGCTCAGCGGCGTGGCGGCCCTCCTGGGACAAAAGGGTTCTGCAAAAATCGGAGCCACTGAGGGCAATTCCAGTCTCCCGGCCCCTGTGGCACGAGCCTGGGCAAGAGTTTTCAAAATCTGGGCGAGAAAAGAACAAACCAGCCCCCACACCCCGTGAGACACCATTCCTCGAGCTTGAATCTTTTTCTTGGCATACATCCTTGCCGGCGCCTGTGGGCCCTGGGTTCTGCTCCCAGCTCCACCACCGCGCTGATTCGGGTCCTTGGCAGTTGCTGAGCGCTGGGGGATGCAGGAGGATGGCGACCCCAAGCCTGAGACCCTGGCCTCTAGCAGGCGGGCAGAGGCTCTAGGAACCTAATGCCCCAGTGGGAGAGCAACGGCCCCGGCTCTGAAAACTTCTCTTGTTCTTCGGCTGGAAAGAGGGTGCGAGGTGAGGTGGGGGTGCCGAAACCAGGCCATCCTGAACTTAAAAAGGAAAGAAGCGGCGCGGGGATGGAGAGCGGATCACCCGGGCACGGGCGGTGGAGGTGACTCTGGTCTGACATCGAACCCGCCGGAGGTGGCTGAGAAGGCTTGGTGGCCTCCGTTATTTCCTCAGAGGGGCTATCCAGGAGAGATGGGGGCGGCCTCCGGGCGGGTGCTGCGAGGGAAGAGAGACGCTTGCCGGGGCCGTGCTGCAGCAGCCGCTGCAACCAGGCGGGGAGCGAAGGAAAGCAAAGGGAGACTCCGCGGGCTCCAAACTTGCCAGTGTACGCCCCCAGGAGGCCGGGTCCCTCCTTCCCTGGCTTCTTCCCCTAGCTCCTGCGCCTGTCCTCCCAAGCTCCGACTTTTATTAACAATATCCACCTTTTCTCCCAACTGTAGTTTAGGATTTTTGCAGGGGTGCTCTCATGCCCTCATATTCTTGGGGTCTTGGCAAAGACACCCAGTGACCCAGACTGGCTGCCTCGGTCTTACCCTGCCTGTACGGCTGAACTCTTCGATTTTGCCTCTCTTTGATTTTTCTCCTGGAACTTTTCAGGAACTGGAGTCCCCCGGGCTCCACGGGACAAAGGGCCTTTGTGAGGGACCGGGCGGGGGAGGGGCACAAGACCATGTCTGGGCCCCGGGGCGCATTCAGCCTAGGACTATGACTAGGGCATGGGTTTTCTCCCAAGAGGTGCTTTGTGACTGACGAGGGGTGTTAGAGACCCTAAGGAAGAACTAAAGGGTAGCCCTGGGGTACGTGGGCCATCCGCTTTTGCTCGCCCTGTGAGTCCACAGTGATACTTTGTGTGCGTGTGTCTTGAGCTTTTTGGGTCATTTGGTTCCAGGTTTGGGCCCAAGAATGTGGTGTGGGAAGGGATGATTGCAGCCTGGAGATCGGACCTCTGGTCAGCCTTGTTGGCAGGGCTTTCGCTTGCTTTCTGTGAGTTTGGGAGGGGTTTCTTGCACTCCCCATTCAGGAGCTGGCTGGGGCTTACAAAGGCAAAGTATCCTAATGACAAGCCTGGAAAACAGCCACTACTCTTGGAGCATCTCTGTGGGTGTGCATGGAGCCAGGGGTCGCGCCTAACCTGATGCAGCAGTCAGCCTCCTAATGTCCGTTTGCTGGATGAGGAGGCTGAGGCACCCAAATACTAAGCTACCAGCAGAGGATTCCTAGCAAGTGGTGGCCAGTCTCCTGGAGCCAGTCTCCTGGAGCTGCCTGACTTCTGCATGCTGAGGCTGAGGTGACAGAGGAAATACAGGAAGATTGCTCTCCCCCTCTCACCTCCAGTGGCTCTGTGTAGACCTTGCACCCCAGCACCCCAGGCCAACGCCCAGAGCTGAGCAGTGCTAATCCCATTAGCCACAAGGTGGGGAACAGCTCCCATTCACTGCTTGGGGCTGGGCTGGATTAGAAATTCCTCAGCCTGGCACCCCTCCCCGTTTTCTTTGTGGGGTGCAGGTGCTAAATTTTCTTTTCTGACACCACCCTCTCTTCTTGGCTGTCAGCTCCTTAGGTCCTGCCAGTGTTATCAGCCCCATCTTCACTCGTTTATTTTTATAAGGGGAAGTCCTGAAAGGTTGAGGGATTTGCCTGGGGTCACACAGTGAGAGAATGAGAGGTACATTACCTGGGGCTTCTTCCCAGAGGGCTGTCATGAGATCATGTTTGTGTAGGGAAAGAGACTCCAACCAAGCGGGTATTTACAGGGTCTGCTGTGAGTGAGGGTCTCCTGGAGATGCTTATTTGTATTGTGGGTCAAAGCAATGGGCTTTGGCATCTTCCTCTGCTGAAGGTAAAATCAAGAATAAATGGTGATTGGGATCAAATAAAGGGTGGCTTTTACCTTTCCTGTAACCTTGAGTATTGATATAGCATGAACAGCAAATATTCACAGTCTGATGGGTGAAATGAACAAGTAAGTGACAAGCACCTGAGGCTTGGCTCTGCTCTGGGTCGTGGAGACCTGGACTGAGTCCTCCTCATATGGTGTAATTAAAGAGCTATTAGCAGGGTTTTGTATTTGGATATTTACTCTCCCTACCCCCACTTTCTGGGCTGGCCCAGGGAGGATACATGAATGGCCTGGTGGGATCCAAGGATCTGGGTGGGGAGGCATTGCACTTTGGCCTGGCCAGCAGACAATAGGGGGCCATGGGCTTTTGCAGGGTCTGATCAGATCCATCTTTGGAATCCAGCCTGTCAACCTGCTGGGATTGATTTAGAAAGATTAATCTGTGAGGACTGGTGGAGTGATAGAAAGATAAGGGAGATTTGCAGGGTACTTCCTTCTCTGGTTGGAACGAGGGAGGCCAGGCGGAAGGAGGGAGGCCATGCGAGGGTTCTGGAATCTGGGAGGGCCTCTTGGGCGTTCTGACTCTCCCAATTCCAGGGTTTTCTCCTTTCCTCATTTGTTCATTTACTCAGCAAATAATTTCCAAGTGCTTCCTGAGTGCCAGGCACTGGTCTGGTACTAGGAATTTGGCAGTGAACACAACAGACAGAAACCTTTGCGCTCATGGGAGCTCATGTTCTATGGAAGAAGCAGGCAGTGAAAACACGAATCTGTGCAGGAAATAGTTTTGAATAGGGATACAGGCTGTGGTCTGGTCTGGTCCAAATGGTGAGGGTCTGTGTCTGTGCAACCGACCAGCGTGATCCGTAGGGGTGACCTTTTTGTGTGTTTGTGTGTGAAGGACAGAAAAGTGCGATGAAGAGAAAGTAGATGGAACACAGAAGCCAAGAGCCTGGAGTGTTAGAGCCATGGGAATGGTCGGAGCCAGTGGGAGGGGGGGTGGGGAGGAGTGATCCTGTAGGTCCCTGAAGGTGGGTCATGAGGTCTTGGAATTTTAAACTATGAGGAATGAGGATGCAGTGGAGGGTTTAAATGGAGGGAGTGACTCAAATTGAGGGACATTTTACAGAACTGGTCTGGACTCTTAAGAAATGTCAATGGAATGCAAGACAAAGGGAGCCTGAGAACTGTTCCTGATTAAAAGAGACTTTAAAAAGAAAAAAACATGTGACAGCTTAAAGGCGATGTGAGGCTCTTGATTGGATCTTGGATCAGGGAAGAAATTGCTCCAAAGAAAATCATCCAGGCAATTGACAAAACTGGAATATGGACTGTGGATTAGCTGATAGTATTCAATCAATATTAGGTTTCATGAAGCTGATAACTGTGCTGTGGTTATGTAAGTGAATGTCCTTGTTCTTAGGAAATAATACTGAAACGTTTAGGGGCAAGAGACTTGCTCCAAATGATTCAGGAAGAGAAGAAATACTTATAATTCTAATATATATGTATATATTTATAGATCAGATAACATCAGATAATGCATGGAGAGGGCAGTTCATAGTTCTAGTGAAGGTCATTCATATAGCAATTAAGTGTACTATTTCTTTTTTTTTTTTTTTTTTGAGACAGAGCCTCAAGCTGTCCCCCTGGGTAGAGTGCCGTGGCATTACGCTCACAGCAACCTCCAACTCCTGGGCTCAAGCGAGTCTCTTGCCTCCGCCTCCCAAGTAGCTGGGACCACAGGCGCCCGCCACAATGCCTGGCTATTTTTTGGTTGCAGCCGTCATTGTTGTTTGGCGGGTCCGGGCTGGGGATTTGAACCCACCACCTTAGGTGTACGTGGCTGGTGCCTTAGCCGGTTGAGCTATAGGCGCCGAGCCTTGCTGTTTGTTTTCTACCTTACACCACTGGGGATGACTCAGGGGCATTGTCTGAACAAGGCTCACTGGAGATAAGGTCAATGGAAGCCACCAATTACAGTTAAAGAACAATGGCCTGAAGCCACAACAACAGGAGCTACTAGTTCCTGTAGACCTTGTCCCTAACCACCAAAATTCATTTTAAAAAGCCCCGTATTTCTGCTTAAGCCAGGGTGGCAGTCTTTGAGATGCTAGGTCACTGCCCTCTTCATTGGCTGAAAATTAATAAACTTCAGTTTCCTTTTCATCAACTCATTTGCCCTTGCTCTTTGCTTTCACTGAGTCAGCCTCAGGCACAAGTACCGAGTCTGGTGTGAGGGATACGTGTGGTGAACGTGGAACCATCCTGGTCTGCAGCATGAATCCACAATGGTGAGCTATTTTTATTTGGGGCATTTGAACGCTTGAATAAATGTGCTACAGGCAAATCCACACCACATCTGCCAGCCAGCATGCTTTCACAGCTCAGGCACAGATTTCAGAGCTCCTGACTCAGATGCAGAATCTACATCTGGACAGCAAGTTGTTTTAGCAGATCAGCATTAGCGAGCCTGAGTGGGGATGCAGGAGCACTGAAGGGAAAACCTTGCTAACAAGATAGTGGGTGCTGAGCTCAGCAGCTCTGCTATTGTTGACGAAGGGGAGACAGAGCAACGCGTGAGATGTGGGACCCTCAGAGAACAGTCGGGAAGATGCACCTCATTTGTTGCTGGCTGGCAGACTCGGAAGGGCAACATTGGGTAGGCAGGAGGCCAGATGGCAAGTCACTGACCTCGGAGTTTAGAACAGCCTTCTACTCTAACTCCCCTCAGCCCCTCCATCCCTCCCTGTGCTCTGAGTACCTGGCTCGCGATCCCCCAGACACAAGCAGCATGCCCTGCTCTCTGCCTTTGCTCCCTGGACCACTTGACCTGGAGTGCAGCCCCGACCCCACCCTCTAGGTGCCTTTCCTCTCCCACCATCTGCAGCCTGCTTGGTAGGATATAATTTATTCAACTGAGGACCTGATATGCTTTGAGCCTGGGGCTGTGTGCTTAGGATGCAAGGTCACACAGTTCTGGACTCTTCTGCAAGGGAGTGCCCTTGTCACCCTTTATGACTGTCTGCAATAGAGGTGGCACAGATGTCCTGGGAGTGCAGGCAAGGGTGTTTTGCCCAGCCTACAGATGATCGGCAGCCCCTTCCTGAGTGGTTCACTGAGTTGTAGTTGACTCAAGAAGCAAAGGCACCACCTTGGGCAGAAATCAGAGAGGGGGCTGTAGCATGCTTACTGCAGCTGGAGAACTGGGACACGCCACATTCAAGATTCCTTATTGTCTCGGTACCTGTAGCACAGTGGTTATGGTGCCAGCCATATACATCCAGGCTAGCAGGTTCCAATCCGGCCCAGACCAGCTAAACAACAATGACAACTACAACTAAAAAATAGCCGGGCATTGTGGTGGGCACCTGTAGTCCCAGCTACTTGGGAGACTTAGGCAAGAGAATCGCTTAAGCCCAAGAGTTTGAGGTTGCTGTGAGCTGTCCCAAGGTGACAGCTTGAGACTCTGTCTCAAAAAAAAAAAAAAAAAAAAAACAACCCCCCCCCAAATTCCTTTATTTATTCATTCAGAAACATTTGTAGAGAACTTGCTAGGTGCCAGAGACTATTCTAGGCACTGGGTATGTAGTAGTGAATAAAACAAATAGAAATCCCTGCCACTGTGGGATCTGCCTCTAGGGAGGCATCTCTGGACAGCCCACTGAACTGGTTCTGAAGCCTCCGTGGAAGAGGGTTCTAGAAATGTGGATCTAAGGGAGAAACTACAGCTTAAGAATGTTTCTGTAGGTCAAAAAAGAGAACAACTTACCGCACAAAGAAAAAAATGTGGTTCAGCAGAAACATTTAATTTAGCAGAAGTATTCAGGCTAACATGGGTCAAAAAAAAATTAATGTAATCAGCAGAAAAACTAATGCCAGCATAAGCTGCAAAGGTGGTAGATACACCGCACTAGAATCCAGGAAGCTCTGCTGCTCCCCTGCAGGTGCAGACGGCTGTGCACCATGCTTTATGGGGGACCTGGACAGGCTGGAGGCCATTCGAAGAGGAGGTACTCTGAGGATGGGAGAATTCCCAGCTGTACCCACTGAGGATGATTGGATCACATGGAGGTGTTTCACTTCCAAAATGTCCCGTCCTGCGGGACCGGGTTACTTGTGGGGTGAGGGGGATCAAGCCTGTAAGAGAAGAGGCGAGAAAGGAGGAATGAGACCATGCAGAATTCTTTGTCACAGTCTGTTTATGGAAGGCAATAAGTCTGTTTTTAAGGTATTCAGAAGGGAGGGAGGAGGGGTAAGGAATGGAGAGGTGAGGGCTGTGCTCAACCTTGCATTAATCTCTAGTTGGAGAAGCTGGCGTCGTCCTTGAGACATTTATGGCCTTTCTTGAAACACTGGCTTTTTTCACAAACAGCTCCTTGCCTGATAACAAGTCAGCACGATCTCAAAGGTGGGGGTGGGCAACCACCTGGCACCATTCAGTTTCCAACAGTAGCCTGTGAAGTAAAGGGGCAGCATTTTTCACCTCCTTTTTTACAGAGAGGAAGCTGGGCTCTGAGAGTCTGATTTGCTTATCAGTATCTCAAGGCTAAGAGGCAGACCCAGACTAGAAGCCAGGCTTGTTGATACCTGGTCCTGTGTTCTTCCACACTGTGTTAGAAGAGAAATAGCTAGCCTGTTGGAAAATCCTGTTGGTTTTACCCCAAAAATGCTGTATATCCAGAAATCTAACCATTTCTCATGGTCCCACTACCACCATCTCTTGCCTGAATTATCCCAACAGCCTCTAACTGGGCCCATGCTCTGCCCTTGCCTTTCAGGCCACTCTGCACACAGCCAATGAGTGATCCTCTTACTGGTAAGTGAGGTCATTTGTCAGCTTAAAATCTCCTGGTGACTCCCCATCTTTCACTATGGTGCACAAGGCCCTTCCGAATCTGCCCACCCCTCTGGCCCTTCCCCTGCCACCCTCCCCTCTGCTCATGCTGCTGCAGCCACAATGGCCTCCTTGCTGTCAGCTGCCACTTCGGGGCCTTTGCACACGCTGCCTCTGCTCCTGGAACACTTCCCCAACACCTCCACAGCTCTTTCTCCTCTTTAGGTCTTGCTCTATTTTCCCTTCTAGGTCTTGCTCTATTTTCCCTTCTCGGCGAAGCCTTTCCTGATCGATCATTCTGTTGATCACCAACCCAGCTGCATGGTCTTCCCTCCAGCACTTTCTGGCAGACACATATCTACATGGCGTTCCTTTTATGCTCGTCAGCCTTTCTGAGCTAGAGGAATAGCTGTGTCTGTTTTGTTCCCGTTGCATTCCCAGCCCCAGAACAAGGCTTGTGGGGCATAGCACATGCTCCCTAAGTGCTTGTACAGTGAATTAGTGTTCAGGCTTGACCGTACATTATGCCACAGAATGCCTCTGAGAGGCTTGATACTATTTCTTCACAAGGACAGGGGTGGCTGTGGTGTAATCGATTCATTTTTGTTTTTATTTTTGTTTTTATAGACACAGAGTCTCACTTTATCACCCTGGGTAGAGTGCCATGGCATCAACAGCTCACAGCAATCTCCAACTCCTGGGCTTAGGCGATTCTCTTGCCTTAGCCTCCCAAGTAGCTGGGACCACAGGTGCTCACAATGCCCAGCTATTTTTTTGTTGCAGTTTGGCCAGGGCTGGATTTGAACCCACCACCCTTGGTATATGGGGCTGGCACCCTACCCACTGAGCCACAGGTGCTGCTCAATAGATTCATTTTGAACAGCAAATGTAGAGAAAGAAGCATTTCTCTGTGTGATGTGGTAACCATTCGCAGTACCCTATGGTTTAGTTCCTGGTTTCTACCCAGATTCTGGAGGACAGAATAATTTGACCTGGTGTGTCTTTGGAGACAAGCCCTGAGAGACTCCTTTGACAGAACAAAATCTCTTGGAACCATTATTTTTTAAAGAATGAATAAATAAAGTTTCTAAGAACTATGCCTTCAGAAGGCTTCAGACTGCCATCACTTTCTCCCCACCTGTCTGAGATGTGCTGGGAGAACTGAAGACAAAGAAGGATGCCAGGAAAGGAAATGGGAGCAGCCTCCATGGAGGACAGGCCCTACCTGGACCCCTGCATCCTGGAGCACCTTCTGAGAGGCATCCCGTCTCTAGTAGGGACACTTGGTCCAGCCATTGTGACACCCCAAACAGCAGCGGCACCTAAAGCAGCCCAGGAGAGGGTGTCTCCCATGCACAGAATGCTCCCAGACACTTCCAGGTCTCCACTTCGGGGTACTCTCTGGAACCCCAGACTGAGCACCAAGGACCTGAGCAAGGCTTTGTTCTCTGTGGCCGGGCAGTCCCTCTCCTGTGGGGACTTGCTACACCATAAGAACTGGAGCTCTCAGGTGCCAGATGGGGGATTACAAACTGTTGGAACAGGAGGAACATGATTCAGCACTTGTTCTCAGGGCCTCATCATCCAGTGTGGGAGGCAAGAGATGGTTGAGGACAACAGTGGATGCTGGAGGGACACTGAGGGTAGAGATGGCAGCACCTTCTCTCCAGAGCTCCCACCCCACCTGCAGGAAGGACAGCTCTCAGGACCCTGCCTAACTAGCAGGGGGAGCCTGCTTTAGGTTGAGGACACTGAGGGCTTAATTTCTTCAATCAATACACAGAAACACGGTTCTTGCATTCATGTTCATAACAGCACTATTCACAATAGCCTGGAAGCAACCCAAGTATCCAGGAAGAGATGAATGGAGAACAAAATGTGGCATTTACGTGCAATGGAATATTACTCAGCCTTAAAAAGAACAGAAATTCTGACACACGCTGCAACGTGGATGAGCCTTGAGGACATATCAAGTGAAATAAGCCAGACACCAAAAGACAGATACTTTATGTTTCCACTAAATGAGATTCCTACAGTGGTCAAAATCATAGAGAAAGAAAGTAGGATGGTAACTGCCAGGGGCTGGAGAAGGGAGTTCCTGTTTGACAGATACAGAGTTTCAGTTTGGGAGATGAAAAAGGTCTGGAGACAGATGGCGGTGAAGGTTGCCCAGCAATGCGAATGTACTTATTGCCACTGGTCTGTACACTTCAGTATTGTTAAAATGGCAAATTCTATGTATATTTACCCCAGTAAAATTGAAAAAAGAATGCTTCAAATGTTGCTACATGTCAGAAGCTGTGCCAAGTGTTTAACTCATTATTCCTTTTTAGGTTCATAGCAGAACATATGTTCGAGTACATTTCATCTGTGGAGAAATCTGCTGGATGGGACATCACTGGATCTATATTTGGAGGAAGTTGTATACAGGGTAATGGTCAAGAGCATCACTTTTGGAGGCATATTTCCTGGATTAAGAATCCCAGATTCCATTAGCCAGATGCAGTGACTCACGCCTGTAATCCTAGCAGGAGTTTGAGACCAGCCTGAGCAAGGGCAAGACCCAATCTCTACAAAAATAAAAAATAAAAAACTGATTTTCATCTGACAGCTGTGTGACCTTAACCAAGTGAGTGCTTCTAGATACTACAGTTTCCTCATCTATAAAAGTGGAATAATGGTACGCTGTAATAATGGTATGTCAGTATGGCTTGTCACAAAGGTAAAAAGGAATAATGAGTTAAAGACTTGGCACAACTTCTGAACTTCTGACATGTAGCAAATCCTCAAAACAAATGTTAACTCTCTCTCGGACTGTGATGTTACATACAAAAGAACACAGAACTCACGGGGAAAGCAGTTGCTAAAACCTATACGCTGAGAAATGTGCCCCACAGTCTAATGATTGGACTAAACAGATCACTGATCAGAAATCAGCAATGCTTTATCACACACAGCAGCTGGCGTTCAGCTATTGTAACAGTTGCCGGTAATCAGTTGTTAACTAAATTTAGCAGCAGTTGATGCAGGGCCATTAGTTGATTTGACATATATTTACTGAGAACTTGTTCTGGGTGTGAGAACACAGCTGGAACAAGACCCAGCACCCCTGCCCCCCCGGAATGTGTGTTCCAGTGGGAGAGAGCACAGATCACACAAAAGTGAACAACCCCTCCTGCTACTCCATCAGCTCGTAGCAATGAAACAAGTCTGCACCATGACGATGTTTACAAGCAGGAGAGAAGGTGACACAAACACAGCTAAAAGTGAAAATGATCCTTGTTGGAAGAACAGAAATGAGCAGGTCAGTTTAGGATCCCTTAGTGGCAGAGTATCTTGAGGTTGGCTGGGAAGCGCACATTCATGATCACAAATGGATTTTCAGTGGACACTCCTCTGGTCATTCAGATCTTAGCTGAAATGCCATCTCCTAAGAAATCTGCCCTGGTCACCTGACCTAGCATAGCCCTCCCAGAACTCTAGTTTTCTGCTGTAACCAGTGGTATCCATGTTAGCCTGTTTGCAATTGGCCTTTTCTCCACTGAAGTCAAAACCCTGTAGTAAAAGTGAAACAGGACAGGTGGCTCCCAGCCACCTCAGTGGAGCTGAGGGGCAGACCTGCTGCCTCCAGGCCATGTAGATGCGGTGGCCGCAGAGGAACCAGCAGGCTGTAGGGTAGGCATGGGGCCCCCTGCTCCAGTAGCCGGAGGGGCTGGATAACTGCTGGGGAGACACCAGCGCTTAGGTCTCCCTTAGGTCTCCCTTAGGTCTCCCTTGCACTTGCCCTGAACAGGGAACCCCACCTTTCCTAGGCCTAGTCAATCTCATGTAAGTTTCCTGGGCCTCAGAATGAAAGGGATTGTAGCCATTCATTAACTGAGTTCTAGCTAAATGAAATTTTAGAGGACCTATGCCCCCTAAATGTAACAACTGAGTTCCAGCTAAATGAGCCAATGGACTATATATACCCCTGGACAAAGAGTCCAGAGAGAGACAGAGAGAGGGAGCAGAAAGCTTGTTCCCCAACCTGGGTTCTCAGTGCCAGGAGTTTTGGTGTTTTTGTATTCTTTCCTTTTCTGTAAATAAATCCTGCCTGATAGTGATCTATGGTCTGTGGATTCATTCTTTGAATCACCGAGACCAAGAACCCTTGAAGATGAAAGTCTGGTATCAAAGGACTTAGCACATGGCAGGTGGTCAACAGGCTCCAGGAATCCACATTTAACAGATGCCCACCGGGATCCAGAGGTACATATGGTTTTGTTGCCTACAAAGACCAAGGTCAATTACCTGACATGTCACCACTGTGACTCAGCCGCCTGGCTAGCCAGGGTGATGGAGAAGTCAGAGGAAAAGCAGGACTGTGGCCAACAGGAGCTGGCCACTCCCTGTCCCTTCTCCCACACCACCCACCCCTTATGTCTAGTCTCAGGAAGTCAGAACCAACCAGTGTGACAATTGTCCCAGAGTCCACAGAGAATTACTAGAGATGTTTAAGCAAAAGAGTGACTCAGAATGATTGTGATTTTTAGAGTATTTTTGGAAACATGAGAGTGAAGATTTGTTTCCCCACTCAGAGTTCCAACTTTATTCTTTTGTATGTGGTGATCTAGTTGTCTCAGCATCCTTGCCAGAATTATCTGACTTTAAATGTGAGAGTGTATTTCTGGACTTTCAGTTCCATTCCATTGGTCTGTGTCTCTTAACTTAAGCTACTACCACACCGTCTTGATTACTGTAGCTTTGTAGTAAGTTTTGAAATCAGAAAGTGTGAGTTGTCCACCTTTGTTCTTTTTCAGGATTGTTCTAGCCAGCCTGCATCCCTTGACCATCTAAATGAATGGGTGATTCCTTTTTTTTTTTTTTTTTTTAGACAGGAGCCTCAAGCTGTCCCCCGGGGTAGAGTGCCATGGCATCACAGCTCACAACAACCTCCAACTCCTGGGCTCAAGCGAGTCCCCTGCCTCAGCCTCCCAAGTACCTGGGACTACAGGCACCCGCCACAATGCCCGGCCATTTTTTGATTGCAGCCATCATTGTTGTTTGGCGGGCCCGGGCTGGGGATTCGAACCCACCACCTTAGGTGTATGTGGCTGGTGCCTTAGCCTCTTGAGCCACAGGCGCCGAGCCGGTGATTCCTTTTAAGATGCTTTAACTCCTCCTTCCTTTCACTATTAGATATTTACAGGTGTGAGCCACCGTGCCCAGCCAAAACTTTTGTGTTTTAAAGGACACAGTCATGAAAGTGAAAAAACACCTCACAGAATGGAGAAATTTTGCAAATCGTTATGTCTGATAAAAGACTTGTCTCTAGGCTCGGCACCTGTGGCTCAAGCGGCTAGGGCGCCAGCCACATACACCTAAGGTGGCTCTGTCATGCGAAGAACTCAGTAATAAACTTAATAAGAAGATAAGCATTTCAATTTTAAAACAAGCAAGGAGGTTGGGCTCAGGCCTATAATCCTATATAATCCTTGTTCATGCCTATAATCCTAGCACTCTGGGAGGCCAAGATGGGAGGACTGCTTGAGCTCAGGAGTTTAAGACCAGCCTGAGCAAGAGCAAGACCCCATCTCTGCCCATTGCTGGGCATTGTGGCAGGTGCCAACCAGATACTCGGAGGCTGAGGCAAGAGAATCACTTGAACCTAACAGTTTGAGGTTGCTGTGAGCTATGTATGACTCCACAGTAACTGTACCAAGGATGACTAAGTGAGACTCTGTCTCAAAAAAAAAAAAAAAAAAAACAAGCAAGGGATCTGAATAGACATTTCTCCAGAGAAGACACATGAATTATCAATGAGCACATGAACAGATGGTCAGCATCCTTATCCATCAGTGAGATACCACTGCACAGACACCAGGGGGGGGCTAGAGTAAAAAACCTTCATTCACTACAGGGAGAATTATAAAATAGTGTAGCCACTTCGGAAAATGGATTGGCAGGTCCCCAAAGTGTTAAACATAGTTGCCATGTGACCCATGTGATAGCTTGGTATGGAGAGCATTGACAGCACATGTCCACACAAAAAGTTGTACATGACCTTCCTAGCAGAATTTCATGTGAACTAGTATAATAGTCAAAAGATGGAACAATCCATTTGTTATTGAGTCCATCAACTGATGAATGGATTGGCAAATGTAGTAATAGCCATACACTTGCTACAACAAAAATATACCTTAAAATTCATATCAAGTGAAAGAAGCTGGTCACAAAAGATCACATACTGCATGGGACCTTTATATGAAATCCATGGAGACAAAGATTAATGGTGGCCTCAGACTGGGAGTTGGGAGCAGGGAGGGGTGACTGTTAGTGGGCACAGGCTTTCTTTCTGGAATGATGAAATGTTTTATACAACTGTTAAATTGATTGTGGAGGTAGTTGCACAACTTGGTGAATTTACTAAACACCATTGAATTCTACATCTTTTCATTTTTTGAGACTGAGTCTCATTTTGTTGCCAGGCTAAAGTACAGTGGCATCAGCCTAGCTCACAGCAACCTCAAGCTCCTGGGTTCAAGTGATTCTTCTACTTCAGCTTCTCAAGTTTCTGGGACTACAGGTGTTGTGCCCAACCCCGGGGGTCGCTCACCCAAAGACCACTCACAAGCACAGGTCGATGCAAAAAGCAAGAGGTTGGTTTATTGCTGACGCGCCAGGGTTCCTCAGCCGCTAGGGAAGGAACCCCGAGAGGCTGTTACA
>CAUYTI010140603.1:0-30899 GCA_963575145.1 Galago senegalensis | reverse complement strand
GTATTTCTCAGATCTTTGAGGGCTGACAGTTCTTGCCTCAGGGTCTCAAAATCTTTGGTGATTTTGTCTTTGAATTCATTGAATTCTTGCAACAACTTTTGAATTGCTCCTTGAATTTCTAATTCCATCTTTGCCTCCATTCTGTTAATCTTATTTGCAATCCAAATTCTGAATTCAATTTTGGACATCTTAGCCATTTGTTTATGAACGGATCTTTTGTTGTGTCTCCTTTGTCATTTCTTGGGGGAGTTGATGTACTCTGATTATTCATGTTGTCAGAGTTTTCCCACTGGTTCTGCCCCAGGATCATTTTTCACCCTTTGGCTAGAGAAGCTGACAAGGTGAAATTGAATTGAGGGCCCCTGGAGTTGTAATTAACCAGCTCTTTACCAAAGAACTGGAACTAGTGATTGTAGCTTTTCCCTTAGAGCTTTACAAAGGTCCCATTCAGAACTACATCCTGAAACTCTGGGGACCTGTTTGATGTGGTGGGGCTACATGGCGATGACCTGTATTTGGTTAGTCTCTGTCCTTTCCTAGTGAATAAGTGGTTTTGTGCTGAAATCTCAGTTGTGGAGATATATAAACATGTAAGATACCTCACCCCCTCCCACAGTTGACAAGTGGAAGGGGAGAATCCCACACTCCCACAACAACACAACCAGTGTATAACCTTGGTGGGTCCCTTGGTGATCAGTCCAGGTCACGAGTTCCAAACCAATTATCCTGGTCAACACAAATATTCATCAGATGGGAGAGTTCAAAAGGTCTTCAACATCTGGGGGGGGGGGTCCACTGGCAGCTCAATTTGACCCCAGTAGGAGGGACCGTGGAGCCTCCACTACTATCAGAGGCTGCGCTGCCACTATTGGGGGTGGTTCCAGCAGTCTGGGGTACTGCTGTTTAGGTAGCAGTAACTGGCTGGGAGCTGGAGGGCGTTGCCACCAGCTGCAAGGGTCACAGGAGCCCCTGACCGTGGCCTCATGCTGCAGAAGCAGGGCAGGAACTGGAGGGCAGAGCTACTGATCCCCAGCCTCTGGCCATAGGAGCCAGGCAGTAAGCTGGAGGGTGGAGTTGCTGACCTGGGCAGGCGGCTCCTCAGTGGTTGTAGAATCCAGGCAGGAGTCACTGGTGGTGGGCCACAAGTCTCAGGAGCCAGGCAGGGAACTGAAGGGCAGAGTCACCAGCCTCAGGCAGTGAGTCTCTGGAGCTTGGCGGGGAGCTGAAGGGCAGATTTGCTGGCTCCAGGCCCCAGGTTGCAGGAACTGGGTGGGAGTCACTGGCTGCGGCCACAGGTGGCAGGAGCCAAGTGGGGAGCCGGAGCGCAGAGTGGCTGGCTGTGGGCTGCATGGATCGAGGGATCTAGGTGGGAGTTGGAAAAAGAAGATTTTGATGACAGAGAGGTAGAGAACATTTTAGAGAGGGGATATTGGGAGCAAAGGCTCCCAATTTTAGCTTTTTGGTGTGGTGAAGAAAAGGAGAGGGAGGGAAAAAATATCAGGGTAAGACTGAGTGGTGGGGCCAAATGTGAGGGAAAGAATGGGACCTTCAGTTGGTAGGATGAGTGCTGTTCATTTATTGTTTTGGAGTTTCATATATTAGCTCTCTGCTGTGAGTTGTTGAGGTTCAGGGTGGATGAGGTTGCAGAAGGTTGAGAAATGAGTTTGACATAAACTCCAGTGACTACTGTCACCGCAGGTCCTTGGTTTCCTCAAGGCAACCCAAGAAAACCTGTAAGGCTGGTAAGAAAAGGTGTAGATGGCTGGCCACATTTTATTTAGTGTAGTGTCCTGTTACTTTTCTGGTACAATGCTTTTTTATATATTAGGAAAAATGAAGACAAGAAAACCTATGGTATCCTCAATTCTTTGTTAGGATAGTCAAGTACAAATTCGACGTAATTAACATGTATTTGACAGATTCTTTTCCAGCATTTATTAGTAGCCTCTATTCCAGAATGGTAGTTAAAATGCAAACATGGATAAAGGAGAATAATCTACTTGTCCACTTATACCTTTTAGTCTATCAGGGGTAGTTAGTTGTATAACCAACCATCATCCAATCAGTTTCTGACTTGTGGGCGTTGCCAGGGGAGAGAACTTAAGTGGCCCACTGGTGCATTTGAGTTTCCCAAGTGTTTGCTGGATTCAGTGATCTCAGGGCATCCCCAGAATAGTTCTAGGGTAGACATTTGAGAAGAGGTGCATTCCTAATAGTGATGCTGAAGAATCCTATTTAGGAAGCAGTCCCTGGCCTGTACTTCTCTTGCTTTCTCAGATGCTCTCTTGCTCCTGAAGGTGCCAGAGCAGGGAATCTAAAACCCAGATTTGTCTGGGTCATTCCTGTAGTTGGACCTTTCTGTGGCATCTGGTCAGCTGCAGTCCAGGATTTCACATAGCATTTTTTATGTCCTGGCTTCTGTTACTTCCTGCCTCTCATTTAGTCTCCAAACATGCCAAGTTGCCTCATCCTTAGGCAGTGTCCCTCTGGATTGTTTTATGTCTCTGGGCTGGAGGTCCCCATTCTTCTTTCAGACTTGAAGTAACCCAAGAAACCCCTCCCTCTGGTTAAATGCCTCTCTTTCTACAAGCCTTGTATGGGTCAGCTTTTCCTCTAGGAAACCTTCCCTGCCTTCTTTCATGCTCTAACTCCATGTTTCAGTATCACCCTGAGTGTTTTTTCACTGGTACACCAAGCACCTCTTTATTTGGTTATTAATATTACTTTTTTGGAGGCAGGGTTTTGCTATGTTGCTCAGGCTGGAAGGTGGTGGCTATGCACAGGTGTGATCACTATGTATCAGCCTCAGACTCCTAAACTCCAGTGATCCTCACACTTGATCCTTCCTAAGTAGCTGGGACTATAGGCCTGTGTTACTGTGCCTAGATCAACTGCCTTTTATTAAAAATTGCATAGTGTCTTCCTCCCAACTTCATATCAGGCTCTTCAAGATCAGCGGCATTTATAATTTATCTGTATCCCCAGTTCCCGAAATAGAGTGTAGCCTGTTGTACATGGTCAATAAACTGTTGAACTGAAAGGAAGGCAATATGAAATACAACTTGAGAAGACCTAGGCAATTGAGGAAGCAGCTTTGAACGAACACTGACTTTAAAACATTGTATGATTTGCTATCAGTAAGTTATTTGTATTTGCATTCAGTGATTTGGAAGAATTTCTCTACCTGTTTAATTTTTGTAGTTGTCTTTAAGAAGAGTTTGTTATCTAGTAGACTGTTGTATTTATCTTTTGCCTCTATGTCTTTGCTTTTTCTGAATGGAAGAGAGGATACAAATAGTAAAAAGTGTTTGTCCACTGCTATGTGAACTAAAGTCCCCTACACTAGTCATTTTTAATGGCACAGTTCTACTTTGTGAAGCAGCACAGACCTTGCTGTGTTCATTCTCTTATCTGTTCCTTTTAAGCATTAAATCCTAAAAGGTGGCTGCTCTTAGAGCCAGGAGAACAAAGGAGAAGGTTTAAAAAAAAAATAAAATAGAAGATTAAAAAAAAATTAATTGAACTAACTGGGTGTGGTAGCTCATGTTTGTAATTCCAGTGCTTTTGTGAGGCAGAGGTAGGAGGATCTCTTGAGGCTAAGTGTTTGAGACCAACCTGGGCAACATAGGGACCCTCATCTCTAAAAACCATAAAAAATTAATTAGCATGGCCTAGTGGCATTCACCTATGGTCCAGCTACTTGGGAGGCTGAGGTGGGAGGATCACTTAGCAGTTTAAATTCACAGTGAGTAATGATTGCGCCACTGCACTCTAGCCTGGGTAACGGAGTGAGGCTGTCTCTTAAAGAGAAAGTAGGAAAAACAAATCAGTTAAAAATGTAAATTCCTATATTTGCTTCTAGTTAGTTGTTAATAACCCAGAGCTCCTGCTTACCACTCATGGCCTCCAAAAATAAACTGTTTTATGATTTTTTAGACTAAGAAAATGTTGGACCTCTAAGAGGGTAATGGTGATGGATGAGAAATAGACAATGGGTTAGTAACCTTTTTATCTTGGAGGAGGTGGAAATGGGAAAAAACAGAACCATCTAGATTGGTTGAGTCACATGTCCTCCCACAGTAATGAAAAATAGATCCTATACTTTAGGTATAGTATCTTGTGTGGAGCTCTGAGTAGCCCAACTATATAAAAGAACGAGAGAGCATCTGTATCTGGCTTTGACAGGTGTACTGTACTTGAATCTCATTCCCTTGCTCTGTTCATCTTCATGCTTTTGGTCTGCACCTTGTAATGGACTTAATGACAGAGACAAATTCAGATAAGACGTCAAGAGATGAAAAATTTGTAGGTATTAGAAAACACAATTAATTTTAAAAATTTGTATTAGTTGGGTGCTATGGCTCACGCCTGTAATCCCAGCACTCTGGGAGGCCAAGGCAGGTGGATTGCTTGAGCTCAGGAATTTGAGACCAGCCTGAGCAAGAGTGAGACCCTGGCTCTAAAAAAAACAAAAAAAATTGCTGGCATAGTGGTGGGTGCCTATAGTCCCAGCTACATGGGAGGCTGAGACAAGAGGCTCACTTGAGCCCAAGAGTTTGAGGTTGCTGTGAGCTATGACACCACAGCACACTAGCCTGGGTAACAGAGTAGAAAAAAAGAAAAAAAATTGTATCTCTCTTCCTGGTTTTACAAGCAGCCCTAAACTTGTCAGTAGACAGTAAACTAAATAAGTGCTGTGCTTCTTAAGAGAGCTGAGGCATTAACTTTACGCTTCTGTTAGACTCTAACATGGTTAAGCATGTTGAAATGTTAGCAGTTTTCCTACTGTGTGCTTGGTGAAACATTTGAAACTAGTGGTTGAAATTAGTGTTCTTTGGAATATTGTTACGTAGATCATTACTCTTAAGTCCTTTCCATAGCTCCTGCTTTATCTTGTTTCATCCCAGATTTAGACAAGTCTCTGGAGCTCAGGACTAGAGCTGATATTAAATAACTGGTGCGAGTGCACATGTATTATAAAGCTGTTAAGATAAAAATGAATGACTTGGTAAAGGTCTCCCTGTGGAGATAGATGTGCAAAGAATACCTCAAATTGAAAGACACAGCTGTTAAGTAACAAACAAGGGCTGGATGGAAACTTAACATTTGTGTAGTTATTTGGTACATTAAGTGGAATTTGGCTTAAGACAGCTCAATCCTGCCCTTCTGTGTGATGGAAAATGTTGCTTAGTAACTTGAGTTTTCCACAATGCCATTTTAAATTAGCATTCCAAAAGATTTGGAAATACGGGTTTTACCCATGTGATTTTCTTGAAATAACTAGATTCTAACCAAAGTAGCATAAGTAACCACCTATTGATAAATTCATGTACATAAGACATAGAACAGTATTAAGTGGGACTGAAGGTAATCTCTTAACACACACTTCGGCTTATCATGAGGGTAATCATTTATTACCTTGAGGTGCAATTATGGGATTTATGTATATCTTTCATTTTGAAAGCATTTGCGCTTCCTATTTAGAATTTGTGACTATTTGAAATTGAGGCCGATTATCATTGATAGATAGGGGCCATCATTTGGGATAAGGACAGGAGTGTCTGATATTACTTGATGAAAGAAGTGTGCTATTTGTTAATCTTATTTAGCACCAGTAATCCTCATATATGTAGGTCAAGTGGCTTTGAAATTAGGTTAAATTTAACTATCTTGATTTTATGATTGTTTGAACACGGTTGTTCATACTGTTAATTTTTGTATGTCTCTTTTTAGAATTGTGATAATTTACATGCCGATCTACGTGTGATTCAGGTTCATATTTTGCATGTATATCTACCGGCCTGTATTTCTAAAATTTGTAGATCAACAAATGCCTGGTTATGATCAGCAAAACATTTAATTGGCTATTTCTGATCTCAACTAGTTTACTTAATGAGTATAGGCTTTATCAGGTGTTAACTGATTTATTACATGATATTTTATGTCTAAAAAAATTGAACTTTTTTGTAATGAAAATGTTTACAAAGTATATTTTACTTGCTTTCATTCTCTTTCCTATTGGGACCCCTCCCATCCCATTAATTGGGCAATTTGAGGAAGGGTGAGAATATAAGATAATAGGTAATCACAGGGATAGGCCAGGCCTGGGGAAGCCACTGTGAGCAGCTTGGCATCATGACATCATAGCCCAGAGTTGGTAAGTTTCAGCATGCAGAAATCAGGGGCTCAGGCAGTGAGTTTGATGGCAGTGGTGTAGGAAGAAGGAGCAAGTGGAAAAAAATAAGAAAAAGTCTGGGCCACATCAGAAATCATTTTACAAAAACGGAAAGAACCATGGAACCATTTGGATGGCAAACCTGGGACATTTGAATAGAACTTCTTTGGCATTTCAGTGCAAGCTGTGCTGTAGCCAAGAAGCTTCTTAGGCAGTCCCTGCCAGGGCAGGAACAAGTCTCAAGGGTGGGCCTGTAGAGGCCCTTGTAAAACAGGTCTTGGGTGTGTCTGCCTGGAAGGAAGAAGGAAGGAGGTAGATGGGAGGGTCCTGAAACCTAAGGAGAGAGGTTAAAGACCTGTGGCAATAACAGCATAATCAGCACTTTCCTGAGTGTGGTGTATTCCATGACTCACAAGCCTTGGTTGTAACACACCCATCTTCCATGCAGTAAAACCTCTGGGCCAGGGCTGGGAATGAGTGAACGGGGCTTTATGTGTCTAATGTGCCTCTGTTCATTAACTCAGAATGTAGTATAAAGGAACAGCCATAAAAGGGGTAAAGTGCTTCACGGTTTGCAATCTGTGTACAAATCTCAGTTCTCTTTTTAGGGTTTTTCATAGCATAAAACTCTCCTTTCCTTTGCAAAGCAATTCATTGGAGTAAGTAATATAATAATATACTATAACATATCATAACCTCATTTGAAGATCAATGAGAAAAATGTAACTTGTAATCATGTGAAGAGTTTTGCTATACATTACACATATACATTTATACATACTGTGTATATGTAATAAGTACGTGTACATGTTATTAAATATACATGCATATTTATAAACTTATATTGCTTAGGAATTTCTGCAGATTAGGAGATTTCCAATTATTAATTTTTTTTTCACTTAGTGTTTTGGTCCTTTTTTTAGACATTAGTACAAAATTACTTTGTCTACCTTTATTTTTATTTGTATTATAAAATTACATCAACTTACAGGAAAAAGGAACTACATAACCTTAAAATTTTATTTATATTTCTTGAGAGACATAATTTGTCATAATTTTTTAAAACTATAATTTGTCAGTATATTAAGTGTTTTTTCACTTAAATTATTTCGTGCATACATTTATGTGTAATGATATAATTCACTCAGTGTTTATTTTTGATAATTATTGTATGGTAACATAGCATATTTTGATTATAATTCTGTTATTCTTGATTGTTTGGGTCAATAAGATTTTTATCTTTCATTATCAGAAATTATCATTGGTATGAACACTTTTTAACAAATGTTTTAGGGTTATTGCCTTGGAGAATTTCCCTAAAAGTCAGGTTAATGAGTCAAAGGGCAGGAACAATTTTATAGCTTCTGTTACAGATTGATAGATTGTTTTCCAGAAATGTGGAGCTGATTTGTCATGCCACTATCAATGCATAAGACACAGTCCCAATTTTAGATAGTTTGGAGAGTTTGAGTACACATGAAAAGTATAATTGTACTCCAGGGCCTACCTGTACAGATAGCTCTCATAAGTAAACTCAATATGTGAACTTTGAAATTAGAACCAATAAAGTGTGTAGCTAATTTGTTCTTCAAATTAGAATGTAGAACCTTGAAGTTAGGGACTCTTGGGACTGAAGAATGTGCACTGTTGAAGTGGAGGTACTTTTTGGACCTGTGTTGTATTGTGGTTGCACTCTGTGAGATGTTGTCAGGATCCAGAGAAAAACAAAGGCCAAAAGAAGGCCAGGTCCCCGTGTTTCTTCTGACAGTGGGTTGTCACATCTGCGAGAAATTCTGGAGGGCGTGGTGGAGGTTGTATGATAGTGGGCACACGTTGGAGTCAGGCACACCTTCTGCAGCAAAAGGGAAGAGGGTATCTAGATGACTTCACTGTGGCCACCGTCAGTGAGCCATGTCCCTTCTTGCTAACCAAAGGTTTTCCTCATTAAAAATGTCAACTCAAGGATGTTGGGGTGATTTTTTTCCCTTTGTGATGTAGCACTTGATAGAGATTGAAATTCTTCGGGATTCTATTCATTCTGTAAGGATATACTTGTCTGGTCTACAAAGGTTTTTTGTCCTGTGTCTGACAGGGGTCTGAAACTTAGACCTTCTCCTGAGAAGTAATTTCTGTCATTGCTCATACATGCTGACCTAGCAATGTACATTTGCCAGCTTCCTTAATGACTTGCAAAAATTCTGTGACCTAAATAATACTTGTACAGATCATGTAACAGCACATCATAGAACTGGACCAGTAAAGTACTGTAAAAGACACACATATTTCATGCAATTCAGAAAGGCAAAAAGGAACAAAGACAAAGTCATTTATCAGTGTTTGGTTCTTTAAAAATTTTTATATTTTATTTACTTAAAATGAGTAAAGTGGCTATTATTGTAGAAATTCCATGTCATAAAGTTAAATGAAAGTTGAGATATAAAATTATTTTAATTTCCAAGTCCCAAAGTAGAAGTAAGTATTTAGGGGCAGAGAGAGATGGGAAACATTCAAATGCCATAAGTAGTAAGGGAGACAAACACAAGCTAGTTAAGGATTTATTTATTCTTTGTTATTAATTGTTAATAGTAACATTTGCATGACAAAATAGGCTGTCTTAATCATTTTGAAGTCTATAATTCAGTGGCATTAACAATATACATAGTCATCACTACTGTTCCCAAAACTTTTTCATTACTCCAAACTTTAGAGATTTATTTTATAATTGGTTACATCCGAATTTTTTTAGCTGAAAGAAATGCAGCATTCAAACCTTTCATTTTTAAATTTTAGGATAAGGCTGGGTGTGGTGGTTCATGCTTGTAATTCTAGCACTCTGGGAGGTCGAGGCAGGCAGATTGTTTGAGCTCAAGAGTTTAGAACCAAAAAAAAAAAAAAAAATTAGACCAGCCTGAGCAAGAGTGAGAGCCCATTTCTACTAAAAAGAGAAAAACTGAGGAAAGAGGATTTCTTGAGCCCAGGTATTTGAGGTTGCTGTGGCACCCTATCCAGAGTGACAGAGTAGGACTGTGTCTCAAAAAAAATTTTTTTTTTACAGTTTTTTGGCCGGGGCCGGGTTTGAATCCGCCACCTCCGGTATGTGGGGCTGGCACCCTGCTCCTTGAGCCACAGGCACCACTCCCCCCTCATTTTTTTTTTTTTTTGGTGTATGTTAGGGTTGATTCTGCTCATTATGTCTCTTGTTCATCAGTTTCCTTTTATCTTTTCAATTGCTGCATCCTTGATTGAAGAAAGTGCCCATCTAAATAGGGGAGGGAAGAATATTGTTCTGTCAAAGGCATATGAGTAACTGTGTTTGCTGAAATTCTGCTTGTAGGAGAACAGTGGTAGTCAGGCTTCCTTTTGCTTATTTAATGTATTTTAATATTAAAAAGCAACGTTATTATTAGCAGTTTAGAAAAAATTTAAGAAGTCATCACTTTAAACACAAAAATTATATTTTTGCATGTTTCTTTTGAGTTTTTTTGCATATACTTGTTTTCATCATAGTTGACAATTATGGACCTAACATGTACAAGTAGCTTTTTCATTTAATGTATCATTTATAGTTTTTTGTGTTGCTTAATAATCTTCAAAATAAATAAGGAATGCATGTAGCTTAATTTATATAACCATACTATTTTCTTTGATATTTAAGTTGCTCAAACTTGTAACTATTATAAGTGAACATGTTTGAACCTCTTCTTTCCGTAATTTAGCCCTTTCATTTTATTTCCATGAGAGAGACACACACATACACATACACAATGCTCCCATATATCTTGTGGGGGAGTGGCTCCTACACTTTTAGTGAAGATTTGGTAAAATCAATGGTGCTGTGTTTTTGTAATTATGATAAACATCAGATGGATGACAGATATTTGATTTGGTTACAGGTTGTGAAAATCTTAGAGAAGCATGACCCCTTGAAGAACACCCAGGCAAAATATGGGTCTGTCCCTCCAGATGAGGCCAGTGCTGTGCAGAATTATGTAGAACACATGCTTTTCCTGCTGATTGAAGAGCAAGCCAAGGATGCTGCAATGGGGCCAATCCTGGAATTTGTGGTCTCTGAGAACATCATGGAGAAACTCTTCCTTTGGAGCCTGAGAAGGGAATTTACTGATGAGACTAAAATTGAGCAGCTAAAGATGTATGAGATGTTGGTCACCCAGTCGCACCAGCCTCTGTTGCACCACAAGCCCATTCTGAAGCCTCTGATGATGTTGCTAAGCTCTTGTTCAGGAACAGCTACCCCTGTAGTGGAGGGGAAGCTGGTTGTCCTACTCAATCAACTCTGTTCCATCCTTGCCAAAGATCCCTCCATTCTGGAACTCTTCTTCCACACTAGTGAGGACCAAGGGGCTGCCAACTTCCTCATCTTCTCCCTTCTGATTCCCTTCATTCACCGAGAGGGGACAGTGGGCCAGCAAGCCCGAGATGCTTTGCTGTTCATCATGTCTCTTTCTGCTGAAAACAGCATGGTGGCTCACCACATCGTGGAGAACACCTACTTTTGTCCAGTAAGTTCTCCTCACCATGTTTTCCACCCACTCTCTTTTCTCTCTTGTGCTGGTCCCTTTTTTCAGCAAGTTGTTCCTGGCACCTTTTATGGAAAGGTGTTTGGAGGAAATCTTTTGGAGGGAGCAGAGGGATCTAAGTTGAGATACTATTTGGCTGAACAGTGTCAGCTCCTTGTTGCCCAACAGAGGATGCTAGGTATGTTACCATTTCTTTGTTCATTGTGATTGCATTGGGAATGATTTTAGTTTTTATGCGAGCATAGCTTGAGAGATCTTGAGAACACATCCAAATCTTTACTGTTTTAGGTTGATTTTGCTCCAGTGAATCATGGCATGTGGTAAGGCTCTGAATAGCTAGTTTCACTGATTAGTTTGTTTCTAGGCAAGAGAAAGACCATTAGCTGTGGTGTGTTTGGTTGTGATAGGGACACGAGATGGTGGTGGTCGGGTTTCAGCAGGAACTTGGTGGGCAGAGGTCACACTGACAACACCAAATCCTGGCAAGGATATGGAGCAACGGTGGGAATGAAAAGTGGTATAGCCACCTTGAAGACAATTTGGCGGTTTCTTATAAAACTAAACATAGTCTGAATATGTGATCTAGCAGTTACACTCCTTGGTATTTATTAAAAGGAATTGAAATAAACTTATATTCGCATAAAACCTGCACATGGTTTATAGTAGCTTTATTCATAATTGCCAAAACTTGGAAGCGACCAAGGTGGCTTTCAGTAGGTGAATAAATAAACCATGGCATATGTAGACAATGGAATATTATTCAGATAAAAAGAAATTAGCTATCAAGTCATGAAAAGAACATGGAAGAACCCTAAATGAACGTTACTAAGTGAAAAAAGCCAAGAAAGGGCTGTCGTATGACTCCAACTGTAGACAATCTGGAGAAGGCATAACTATGCAACAGGATCATTTTTTTTTTTCTCCAAGATCTGGGGCAGAGGAAGGGATGAATAAGCAAAGCACAGAGGACTTTTAAGGCAGTGAAACTACTCTATATGATACTATAAGGGTGAATACTTGTCCCAACTCAGAATGTACAATTCCATGAGTGAACCCAGTGTAAACCATGGATTTGAGGTGACTGTAATGAGTCACTGTAAGTTTATCGTTTCTAACAAATGTGCCACTTGGGTGGGGGATATTGATAATAAGAGGCTACATATTTGTGGGTGCCAGGGTATGTGAGGTATCTCTGTCTCTTCCTCTCAGTGTTGTCATAAACCTTAAAACTGTTCTAAAAAAGCAAACTCTTTATAAAAGGCACTTGTGTGAGGGACTATGTAAGGTTTGGGGGTTGACTTATTTGAATTGTTCCAGGTCATTCTACTGTTAAAGAAGAGCAGGCATTGTAATAGATCATCAAAATATTCAGGTGGTTCACTTGATCAATATGTAAAAGGCAGTTTTAAAAAACAGTATCTTAAAAAGCAAAACAATCATAAAGTATTTTGAAATAAATCTAACAAAGATATGAAAAGCCTTTATAGAGAAAATTATAAAACCTTTTTTTTTTTTTTGCAGTTTTTGGCCAAGGCTGGGTTTGAACCTGCCACCCCTGGGATATGGGGCTGGTGCCCTACTCCTTTGAGCTACAGGCACTGCCTTATACCTTTTTTATTATGATAAAAATTAAAATGCAGAAAATTTAGGAAAAAAAATGAACACCATGTACATACCACCCAGATTCAAAATTTGTTAATATTTTGCCATTCTTTGGTATGTGTATCATCTATAATTTTTATTTGTTTTTTTTTATTTCATGTGAAATGAAGTTCCAAGCATCAAATAGTTTAGCCTGTATCTTCTGTAATTAGGGACATTCTTCTACATAACCATAATTCTGTTAGTGTATCTACAAAAATTATATAGTAATTTCTAAATATAATCTATACCTACTTCTCCTTTTATGCCCAAAATTGCTTTCATAGCTTTTTTCCCTTAAGCTATTGTCCAATGCAAGGTATGTATCTAGTTATCATGTCTCTTTATTCTCTGTTAATATATAACAATCTGCTACTTTTCTCCTCCATAACATTGACTTTTTAAGAGACCAGGCTACTGTCGTATTTCTAGAATACCCCACATCCTGGATGATTGCTTTTTTTTGTCGTTGTTGTCCCTGTACCCATAGTTCCTACAAATTGGAGGAACTCAACCTGCTAAATTAAATTTAGGTTCAATGTTTTTGGCAGGAATACTTTATAGGTTATGCTGTATACTTAGTATATTACAGCAAGACATATGTTAGCATTCTAAGACGTGTTAGGTTATCCTACTGTTTGTGAAACAAGGAGACAACAGTACTTATAACACTAAGTATTATCAAGAGTATGAAAAAACCAAGAACTTTCGAGAATGTAAATTGGTATAATAACTCAGGAGAGCATTATGGTAATATTTAGTAAAATTGAGTATCTGTATGCCATGCGATTCTGGGATTTCATCTCTATATTTCTGGCCCAGAGATATCTGGCACGTTTACAAGGATATATAAAGAAAGATGTTCAGTAGAACAGTGATTTGAAGAAGAGAAAAATAGAAATATATGAAATGAAATATAAATTATTCATAATCAATGGAATACTATTCAGCATTCAGAATGAATGAATCACATGTATTATCATGTAACTACATAAAGGAACATCAATAAATCTGAAAACATGTTGAGTAAAGAAGAAAGTAGCAGAAGGTTACATAAAGTATACATAAAGTTTACATAAAATTTTAAAACACAGAAACTTAGTGTGCACAATGTTTTTTTTAAATTAATTATTTTTGAGACAGAGTTTCACTATGTCCCCCAGAGTGGAGTGCTATGGCGTCACAGCTCACAGCAACCTCAAACTTGGGGGCTTAAGTGGTTCTCTTGCCTCAGCTTCCCAAGTAGCTGGGACTACAGGTGCCCACCACAATGCCTGGCTATTTTTTTTGTTGTTGCAGTTGTCATTGTTGGTTAGCTGGCTGGAGCTGGGCTTGAACTCACCAGCCTTGGTGCATGTGGCTGGTACCATAACCACTGTGCTACAGGTGCCAAGCTGATGTGTGTCTGTGTGTGTGTTTAAATACACATACATATCCAAAAGTAAAAGTAGAAAAATAAACCCAGGACTAATGTATGCTCAGTTGAAGACTGTGATTACTTTCAGGGATAAAGGACAGAGAAGAGATGGTAATGAGATTGGAGTAGGGTTTGGTTTGATTTGTAATGTTTTATTTTTTGGAAAAAAAAAGTCTGAAGGAATTATGGCAAAATGTTAAAATCTGTTAAGTCTTAGCAGTGGGTTTCTATTGTGTTTTGTAATGTTTAATAATTAAAAATTTGAATATATGGTGATAAGAGTGGAGTATGTTTTAATGTTTAGGCTTCCCCTTAACTCTGTCATAGCATATTTTACTGAGTAACTGTTGCTTTTATAATACTGTGTTTTAAAATACTGTGCAGTTCATTAAAACTGGAGGAAAAACATCTCCAGCTGACCTTATTTGCTAGAATGAAACACGAGCTTCGAGCTTCGTTGTGTTAAGTCGCCCCTCAGGATAGATCCCATAATCTCATTTGTACCCAGTTTTCTATAATTACATCTGACAACATAATTAAAAAAAAAGGGCCTCTTTATGTTGAAGATAAAAGCATACTCTATTAACCATCCGGCTAAGGACCACAATTGACAAAAAGCTTTCTCTAATTAGTATGATTGTCAAAGTGTGTTAGCATCAGGCTGTTGGAAGAGTAATGACTCTTTCAGGAAATTGGCCCACTTTTGGAAACCTTTATTGTTATAGTTGATAGAGAAAGCTCACTGGTTGTGCTGCTTCTTATTTCAAGATGTGCTTCCTCAAGAAGGAGAATGAGGACACTCTAGGGAATAATTTGGTGCCAACAAATGGTTGGGGTTTAAATGACCCTATCACTTCTTTTGATTTTTTTAAACCAAATATTGATGGTTAAATCTGTACAATTTGTTACATATTGGCAAATGTAGAAACCAGTGTGTACATAAATGAAGAAATGCAAATTAAAACAAGTGACCTTTAGGTACACAGCCGCGGGTAGAGAGTTATTCATCCCATATCCAAAATTTATGAGGCATTTTGTTTTGGCAGGTTGCATCAAATAGTCTCCACCAGGTGTTTTGCTGTGAGCTTCAAACTAAAGCCATCTGCTAAAAATCTTTGTGTTTGCTAAAATTAACTGGGTATCATTAGATGTTTAAAGTTAAACGTTACTTGACATGTTCTGTGCTCCGTGCATGTCATTTTTCTTTCCTCCCCTGTGTAAAACGTGCTGATCTTGGTACGTGTAATATTTTCTTTAGTCCTTGCAACAACTCAGTGAAAAGGCTGAAGCTAAGACAACTTTAATAACTGCCTATCAATGACAGAGTCTGCTTCAAAACCACATTAGTCTGATATTAAAGTCCATGGTCTGAGCAAGTAAGTGCCTTGCTCTACTATGGCCAGGGAGGTTGTTGCTTTTTTTGGTCTGTTGTTATCCATATGGTTTTATACAGTGATTACTTTCTTTTAAGGAGACTCTTGGGAGAAGATATGTTTAAATATTGTGTTAATACTTAATGTAGTGGGAATAAATATATATTACAATGAAAAGGCTGAAATAGTAGATGGGCATTTTATTTTGAATTAGCTATTGAATACATATATATTTCAATTTTTAATAATTTAACTTTTAAGTTAAAAATGAAATGCAAAAGTAAACAGATTGTGCTATGAAACTCTCAGAGCTGGAAAAATCACCTACAAACTTGTTGCCTCTCCTTTTCTCTTGCCCCGTTCTCACTGCACGCTCCATATGCCTTTGGGTAGCAGTTGTCTTTCTTGCACTTACCTGGTTTACGGGCTGTCTTCTCTGTCTCACCTGGTCTAAGTGGTTCACTGCTCTTTCCCCAGTGCCAACCTTGCATATGCCTGGCCCACAATCTGCATTCCAGAAATATGTGCAGTGTGGATGAATGACTCTGAACTCCCTAAAGGAAGGATACAAATATTAGTAAAGATTTGGAATCTTGTCCCTAAGACTACACAGTACTCTTTATTCTGCACAGTATCTTCTCCCTGATTTTTCTGCCATTCTGAAGAAGATAGCAGAGACAGCTTGGAGTGGCAGGAACATGGCAGGACTCTGTTCAGCTTGCACAGGGCGTATCCCTCCATAGAGGAGTATCCTCTGTACAGGCAGTATCCTTCTGTCTGGGCAGCCTCTGTTTCCATCTCAGCCATGCCTTTTCCAGAATACTCATTTTAAAAAGCGAATATTAGGTATGTGTTATTTTTAATTACTGTCACTGATGTATGTAATTTGAAAATTAATGTTGCTGTAATTATATTGATATACTGAATAGTTATTCCCAGCTTTTTAGTCAGACAAATTAAGCCTGTCTTTATGAATTCATCTTCAAAGCCTCAAAGTGGTTAAGAAATCAGGAGTATGCAGAATTAAAGCCTTTGTTCTGTGGTTAATTTAGCATGAGTTAGCAAATGTAATTGATTTTAAAAATGTGGCATCAAGATTAGATTTCTCTTCAAGGAGAACTTTTGGGTCTCTGTTCTCTTTTGCCAGAGGTTTCTAATTTATAGCAGGCAACTCATTTGGGTCACATTCAAAACGGGAATTAAAGTGATTTGTTTGGGTATGTTGACAAGGAATTAAATACTTTAAATAAGGGGCATTCTCCTTTGGGACTACAGAAGCCCTGATTCTGAAATAGAGATAAATGTATTATCTTCTTAACTACTGTATTTCCTATATTTAACATAGCACCTGGCCTGGAGTAAGTGCTCAATAATTTTTTTTTTTTTAGTGAGTGAATGATGAGTGAATAAAGGTTACCAGGAAATAGAACAGAGAAATATATATAATCTTTTGATTTCCCCAGATAAATCAAAATAGTTAATTTGTTTCTCTCTCTGCCCATTATACTCCACTGTGGGCTCCTACACCTTCTCACCCACCCCTCCTGTGTCCTCCTGGGGCTTTATCTGGTTTCTCTGTGCTAAGACCTCCCCAGCCTATACTGTCATTGAGTTGGCTGTGTCACTCATGGTAAGTACTGCTGTGTCTGAAACTCAGCATATTTGACAGGATAAATCATTCACACCTCCAGTGTGACTGGAGTGAACAAGTCAGACCAAGTGAGATGGAGAAGATCGGCAATAAACTAATAAATGCAAGAAGGATGGTTGCTACACAGAGTGATGCCTGGAAAGGCAACATTAGGTCTGTAGATACAGCAGAAGTTCTGTAAGTTGACCACCCAAGGAACTGTTACAGACTGGTCAACATTAGAGGCAGTTACCACAAGGAACTAGGTCTCCTGAACTGTTATATACATGTGGTGCATGTCTAGTCTGTGAAAATTAGGTCATCTTAAGGAGATGGTCAATTTAGGGAGGTGGTCAAGTAGAGAGGTGCCACTGTAATTTTTTTTCAAGTTTAACATACCTATACCTATTCTTTTTCTGACTTTGTTTCTGACGTCAGGCACTGTGGATTATTTGGTTGCATCTTATCTGTCTAAATTTGCCTTTCCTCCTCTTTGTAAGACTCGAGGAATCATCTATATATAGTTGGCTTCAGATCTCCATCTGTGGTCCACAGCTCTCTCCTAAGCATCAGCCCCACCTATCTATCTGTCTGCTGGGCTCTCCATTCGGATGCTCCAGAAGCTCTTCATCCTGGCCTGTCCAACATTGTAGGATTTGGTTCCTATTTGCCTTGTCAGCCTCTGTCTACCTGTGGGCTGTGCTCTGAGAGTGCTGTACTTCTCTTAGTTCCTAGAGGTACCACCAGTTCCTTCTCCTTTGGGCTTTTGTTCATGCTATTTCCTCTGCTTGGGATGTTCTTCCTTCCACCACTCTTTTTCTAGCTGATTCCTTTTAGTTCTTCAGGACCTTAGACATCCCTTTTTCTGAGAACATTTCCTGCCGCCAAGCCCTCAAGTCTGGGTTAAGGCCTTTTGTACACTCACAGCTCCGTATATTTTCTGTTGTGGATTCCGAGTATTTCCAACATCATTATAATTGCCTGTTCATCTCTCATTGTGATGTGAGATCAGTGAGTGTGTCGCTATTTCTTTTTTGGGCCTGAGTCATTATATTTTCATAAGCGTTTCTGTCCCCTGTGAGGCCATCATTCCCTCAGTGTGTGCTGTAGGCAGTAGCTGACCTCCTTGCCTGCAGTCAGTGCCATCCCTGTCCTTCCTATGCACAACTTCTGAGTCGGGATGTCTGAGATGCAGCTTCGCTAGCATCTATTCCCAGCTGGGATGCTTCCAGGACTGTGAAATTCACTGTTTTCCCTGGTCTTACTAACTTTCCACAAGGTAAAATCAGCAAGCACTCAGTGTTAAATGTGTTTCTTTTCTACATTTCTATCTCAATTAAAGGTATCATCACCATTGTCTTAATGACCAAGTTGGATAACTTGACAGTTTGGAGTTCTCACTGATCTCACTTACCAAGCCCAATGCTGTTGGTTTGATTTTAGGAACAGAGCACTGAGGGAGGAAGGTGTGGATTAATGCTGGACTTATAGATATCATGGTTAGATCATGCTTATACACACCTTCCATGTGATGCTCAAATTTATTCTCTATTTGCTTTTCCTATTACTCATGCCTCAGTGTAGACTGACTTTAGCTCTGTGTGGACTCTTGTCATCACATCTAAGTGCTTCCACATCCCCTAATTCTTTCTAGGAAATTGGGGAATTTATTGCTATTATTTGTGAAGGTCAGATGAGAAATATACATGAAAGTGCTTCCTAAACATGCACCTGCCAGTCATGACCTTAAACATGCAAGGAATTGGCAAGAATCTTTCTCATGAAGCTCCTGATGGTTTCCACCATTGTGACCTTCTGTCCTGGGTCACCTCAGTCTAGGACTCTTCTGTAGACTGGGGTATTGACCCTCTCTTGAGTTTGCTATCAGTGCCCTGGACTATTGTTTTTGAATTTGTTCCTTTCCTGAACTTCTTGTGGCTGCAATTATGTTTTATTCATCTTTGTGTGTACCCTTTTCAGGCCCCCACTCCCCAGGCCAGTATAGTGTCCAGCACATAAGAGTTGAGCCACCCCATCAACTATGTGTGTGTTAGCCAAGTGGCTTTGGTATTGTCCCTCAGCTGGAGTGGTTCTTCCCTACTGTTTCCTCCTGCCGAATCCTCCTAGCTATCTGATATCTTCTTTAGTACCTTGCTACTTAGAGTTCTGTCTTTGGATGGGGGCAGCATTGATATATTATGTGTGAGCTATTAGTTGCAGGTTAAGAGCTTTGGAAAAGAGTTCACTGCATTTTTATTTCTGAACATAGGTTCTTGCAACTGGGCTCAGTGGTCTCTACTCTTCCCTGCCTACAAAGCTAGAAGAGAAAGGCGAGGAATGGCACTGCCTTCTGAAGGACGACTGGCTTCTACTCCCTTCTCTCGTCCAGTTCATGAACTCCCTGGAGTTTTGCAACGCAGTCATACAGGTACCAGAGCACACTCAAGGGTCCCTTTGTCCTGGTTCCATTCAGAGCACAAGCATTGCAAAGGATTAGTTTATAGACATTTACTCTTTTAATAAATGTTTACAGAATATTGATGTTTTAATCCCACTGAATGAAGGAAAAAGATTGTAGGTTTTGCTGGGAAATTTAAATTGGGGAAAAAAAGAATTTTTTAATCTTTTTTTGTAAAGTGTTAATTCTGTTTTGATTAGCCACTTAACCATCAAAAATAAGTTCAATGCCTAACTCATTAAATAGATATTTTTAGGTTTCTAACTACTTTATATTATACCACTTTTACTTCAAGGACTTCTTGGGAGTCTACAAAGAAAAACACTTTATTTTGCTTAATGGTGCATACTACATAAAGAATATTGTTATCCCAATTGAATTTAGAAGAACTTAAGCATCTTCTTAGCAACACAAATTAAATTTGCTTTGAAATTGGCCCACTTGGGGGAAAAAACAACTACTGAACTCTTATGTATTTGGCTTCTTGATTAGATTTTTACCTTTAGATTTCTTGTTACTGTTTTCAATGAAAAAATATATATTTAAAGATGTAGTAGGTTTTCATCAAAAATGTTTTACTTCTATTCAATGCAGATAATGTCTTAATGTTGGATTTATTAAGAAATCAAGTTTTCTTTATGGTGATTGCAAGATGAAAAATGTTAGTTATAATCTGTTTATCTACTAGATAGCGAAATAGCTTCGGGAAGAAAATACAAGTAAATTACTTTAGTTCCCATCTCATTTTTATTGCTAAGTCAAAGGAAGTTTTATTTATATATAAGATAAATAGATTATGTTTTAAGTTATTTTTTCCTTTAATATTGCAGTCTATCAACATTTTCTTGTAGAAGTGTGTAGAAATAAGAAAGATGGAACTACTGTTCCTCCCCAAGTATACACAGCGGGAGAGATTATCAGTAATTTAAAGATCTAGTCTTACTTCCCTAGAAATTGCTTTTTACTTTATCATTTGATCTTCCCTCCTCTTCTTCTCTTGCTTCATTCCAAAATAAAACTAACAGGCATAGTTAAGAGCAGAGAAATTACGTATTTCATACTACATTTTGAAATTGAAATCATATGCTACATATTTTAAAGATTTTTTTTTTGTTTGGGGGGACTACTGAAAAGGTTACTTAAAACAGATATTAGTAAAGGGTTATCCATTCTAAATATATTTTGACAAATAAATGACATGTACCTCTGATAATGTTTTCTGTTTTTTTAACATTATTGGTTTTTAATGAAAAAAATTTTTAAATGCCTTTCTCCTCAATGTAAATGAATAATCAGAGAATACATCTACAAAATGAGAAAATTCTTTCTGTTAGCAAAAGAAATGTATTTAATTGCTCATTTTGATACTTATACTCTTTTTTAAAAGCAATTAGTCACAAGTTGAGATGTGATTTAAAAGAAGTTAGGGGGCAAAAATTATACTTTCCAGTTTGTTAATCTTAATTTATAGATCTTACATATTCATCCTGTTTATTGTATTTTTTTCCAAAGTCACTTTATTATTATTATTTTTTTGAGACAGAGTCTCACTATATTGCCCTGAGTAGAGTGCTGTGGCATCATAGCTCACAGCAACCTTAAACTCTTGGGCTTAAGTGATTCTCTTGCTTCAGTCTTCCAAGTAGCTGGGATTACAGGCACCCACCACACCACCCAGCTATTTTGTTGTTGTTGTAGTCATCTTTGTTGTTTTTTAGCAAGCCCAGGCTGGGTTTGAACCTGCCAGCCCAGGTGTAAGTGGATGGTGCCCTAACCACTGGGTGTCGAGCCCAAACAGTCACTTTAAAATTGCCAAGTTTAACTTCTCATTTTAGCAAAGCTATTTGTCCTGGAGTAAAGCATTTGAAAAGACAACATGGCACCGTGAGGTTTGACTTACTCTTTAACCATGAAATAAATGCCCCAAATTTGGATTTCTTTTCTGAATCTGGAAAATACACAGAAGTGTGTGATTTTAAGACCTGAAGACTGATTGAACCTTTGTCTTTTTCACGACTGCATGTCTCTCTCTTAGGTGGCTCACCCCTTGATTCGCCGTCAGCTGGTCAGTTACATCTACAATGGGTTCCTGGTGCCCGTCTTGGCTCCTGCTCTCCATAAGGTCAGTGACCGGCTGGTGTAATCTGCTGTGTGTTTGTGGTACAACTGATAGAAACCAAGGAGGGTAAACACGCTGCGACTGATTTGATGATGGCTTTAGCCTTATTTGTCTTCTCAATCCATCCATATTTTTAGCAGTATCAAACAGCAGGTTTTAACAATGGCCTCAGCTGAAGTCTCATGGGCTTCATTTGGTGTCATAGAATACAGTATTGTGAGTGTTAAGTAGGGCTGTGAGACTGAAGGACAATTGGCAAATAGACTCTGACTCTTGTGTCTGCTTCAGTTCATGGGCTACATAACTTTGTGCTGAGCTGTCCTCTGAGGCTGTGTCTGTCACATAGAATGCAAGGTCTGCTGTGGGCACAGAGAAGGGCAGTGGTGGCACAAGTGCCATGGATTTGCTTTCTCCTTAATAGAACATAATTTTTTATTATAACAAGTTTGTGACAGCAAAAATTAAAGTGAAGCCAAGTTAAGGGCCTATCAAAGGTTGGCTGTCTCATTAGCACCACTCTGAATTTCTTATGACTCTCTCATTTTGTATAATAAATCAGCTGATATCTTTTCCATTGTGAGCTGTCAAGAGGCACCCACGGACCTAGAATTCTAATTTCAAGGAGTTTTTCCTTCGCTAATTAAAGAGACTTGTACAGTATTTAGTTCAAAGGCTTTTTGTCAAGCTTTTTGAGTTACCACCTATGATAGGAAGGGAAGCAAAGAGCAGCTTATCATGTGTTGTTTTGAGGAAGTTACCCACCTTTCTATATCCTGAACTTCCATTTTTATGGACTCTTATTTTATAGAATCCAAGAATACCTGACCATGGCAGCTTTGAAGCCTGGTTGTCCATGCTAATGGGGTTTCTGGCTCAGAGCAGCAGGTCTTGATGGAAGATGTTCATCTCCGACCTTATGAGCACAGTGACCATATTTTCCAGAATAAACAGAATACTTGGTCTGTCTAGGATTTTTAGAGGTAATCTTTGATGTGGGCTAATCTCATAAAATACTGAGATTTCCAGGTTATTTCAGTGGTTTATGGGCACGAAGGGGCTAAGTCTATAAAATTAGATGTATCCTGGAAAATATGGGGCACAGATTTGGAAAATACAAACGTTGTATTTGTTTCTAGGTTGTCCTGTTTGTCAGTTTCACAGTTCCAGGGGTAGGATGGGTATCTTTGCACTGGGTGCCCGTAAGTCTCTGAATGGAAGAATTGTTCTCTCCTTCGTCATGCAACACTGCTATAGAAATTCTTGGCAGTGATAATCTGTATACTCTGTTACATATTATGCTTTCTTCCTCATTTATTACCATTCTTTACCTCATTGACCTAGTGACATAAAATAATTTCCCATCGTTATTATAATAGTGATAATTATTGTAATTACTATTTGTTCAGGATATTTTATGTTATAATTAGCATACTTTACTGTTACAAACTAATAACTCTTTATCCATAATTAAGATGAGAGCCACCTCAGAGAGCTGTTGTGGAGATCTTACCGATCACTCTACACTTGTCCTTCAGAATGCTTACCACAAGCGGAATTTAGTCATTACGTGTGGGATTGCTTATTTAATGTCTGTCTCTACGGTATGCATCTTTTCTGGGGACTGAGTACTGAGTATAGTACCTTAGACTTAAGAGGTTCCACACAAATGGAACGTTGGTTAAAGTGTCTGCAGAGTGCTGGCTCTGAGTACCTTCCAGACCGTGGTTTGCAAGAGATTAATAGTGAACATTTGATGCAGCACTTGACATACATTACCTGATATTATTCTCAATTATGCTCATAATTAAAATATGAGATTTTTAAACCCATGAAATTAATCCATGCTTATTGTAAAAAAAAAAGTCAATGCTGAATATATAAAATGAAAAGCGAATGTTCCTATATTAGATTTGAATTTCCAAGCCCTAATTAAGATTACTTAGCTTTTATCGCTTTTATCTATTGCAAACAATTTTTCCCCAGGCTATATAGCAACTGGGTAGAACAGAGATAGATTTTTTTCCTCCTTAGTTAATTTTTCTCTGTTTTCCATCTTTTTTGAAAAATTTGTTTATGTTTTTATCATTTAGAATTAACAGGGTTACAAGAGAGCAGGGGTGGGGAAAGATGAACAGCCGCTCCTGTGGCCCTTGGCTCCCCGTATGGTTGATGAAGGAAGGAGCCTTTCATGAATGGCAGGGCAGAGACTCAAAGGCCTGTGAGCCAAGAAGTCCAGAATTGGATATTCCTTGAGGAGTTCCCAGTGGGAGCAGTCATATCCTATTTCCTGTGTGTCCTCTCTTTTCACATGGGGAGAGTTACTTAGAAATCTGGACTCAGGTCTATTGGAGACTCTTGTCCATAGTTTTCATACTCTGTACCCACTGCCTTGATAGGTGAGTGTCACTACTGCATAAATGATCACATGAGACATGGATTGAGAGTACAAGCTGCAAGAGGTGGGCTTCCCAGGTGTAGGGTAAGCCCTGAGCACTTTTTGCAGAGTCCTTTTATTGATAAGATACGTAATGGGCAGAAACATTACTAAGCAAAGACATGCAGGGGCTGCATGCTCAGGGAAATGATCTCATTCCTTGTGCACTATCTCACCCTCCAATTTATTCATAACATTTTAGTTCCCATCAGTGTAGGCAGTTTACAGGCATGAATCTCTTCTCTCTGACTCATAATAATATATGTAAATCTATCCTGAAATATTTTCCCACATTACAATTAATACTCGTGAACAGTATTTCTGCGACATTTCTGAACCAGAGATGAAGTCATCACAAAGGATTATGATTAGTAAAATGTGGGGAGTGGGAGTGCTTGGCAAGTGAAGATCATCTCCCCTTTTCCCGCCCCATTCTTTATGTGCATGATATAATCTGCCTTTGCATGTTGTTTTCACAAATTCTTAGGAGCTTTCTTCATTCCACACTGTGGGGTGGCCATTTATTCTGTTGTGTTAGTACAAAGGCATTTCTTCTTTTCCCCCAGAGGGCTGTGCCATTTTCTGTAGTGCAGCCACACAGGTCCACAATTCCTTATCCACAATCTGAACTTCAAAAAGCTCTGAAAACTGAGTATTTTCTTACAGTTAAATCGGCATACAACCTAACCTTTGCTAAACTAATCAGATGCTGCCTAAACCATCTCAAGACTATTTACTTTTAACCCACGTATGTTAATGTTTGTGTGTTTTGTGGAAGACATATTAGTATATTTGGTTATAAGGTGTTGCCTCAGACCTCTCGGGGATGTTATGTCAAGTAAAGATATACACATTACTTTTCTAAAAGTTTTGAATTCCAATATACACATGATCTCCAGGGTTTTGGATGAAGGATTAGAAGCCTATTTTAGATGTTTGGAAAGGTTAAATTTTAAGAAATTGATTAAAATTCTTTAGAAAGGGTTTTTAGAGATGGGTTAAAATCCTACTTTGTGGAAGTCTTATTAAAGAAAATGATACTTGTTAATATAATGTAGGAATTAGATCTAACCATAGATATGGATATCACTTAGTATAAAACTTAAGGATAATGGGACAGCCTATATCCAACGAGACCTAGTTTTGGTGTCTTTATATGTTTGCTTTGCCAAAATTAAATTTTCCAGGGCTGAATATTCATTGATATTATTCTGTTTGTTTGGGTTCTCAGAGAAGCAAATGCCAAGATAGGATTAAATATGCAAAGATTTTATATGAGGAAATGTCCATGTGAAAGAAGATAGAATTGAGATGGAAGGTTGGGAGAGTGGAGGAAGGGGAGGGGACAGAAGGTCAGCTGCAAGTGTCTGAGAAAGGCTATTAGAATTAGGCAGTAATTAGTATCTCCCAGGAATGGGCTTGCCTTAGTATCCTGGCCACACTTGGTCACTGACTGGGAGCAACCTGTGGGAAGTGTGGCCTCAAGAAAAAAATGCACAGAACATCCCAGAGTTTAGTAGCAGGTGCACTTGGTCAGTAATACTCCCTGCAGAAGGTCGTCTGTGAGGTGCATTTCTCTGGCTATCATGATGGTTGACAGATTTCCACGGTTTTTCTGATTGTAGATGTAAAAAAGATGGAGATATATGTATATATATATATATATATATATATAATATATTATGTTTTAGAATATATATATAAAACCTTTGCTTAATTTAGAGACAAAGACCTCTGTCCTGGTGTGCAGAATATTCAGGAGTTCAAATGGATCCCCATGCATGGGGGCATTTTGGTCAGGATTAGCTTGACAAAGCTAATTATTGGTCCTGACAATAATGCTGCAGTCATAGACACCGTTAAATCCCTGGGGGCCAAAATAATGTTTATCTCTTGTTCACTCTGCATGCGCTTCTCGGGTTGTGAGATGAACAATTTATAGGTAGCTTTTCCTCATGCTATACTCACTCAAGGCTCAGTTGGTAGAACTGTCACCATCTGGAATTAATATCAGGGGTCGTAATGTCAGAGGGAAAAACATAGCGAATATCTTCTGCATCTTCAAGCTTTTGTCTGGAAGTGACACATGTCATTTCTGTTCACATTTCCTCGTCTAAAGCAAAACAAGTCACCAGGCCACAGCTGTGCTCAGGGGGAAGTACAGTTCTACCATTTTCTTGGAAGAAGAGAAGTCTAGAATGTGATTATCAACCCTAATGACTGTCATGCATGTCTGTCAGTTAGGGCCCCGGAAGGAACAGAGGGCACACAAACTGTGGAGGGAAGGCTAATAAGTGGACTAGTTAAAAAGAGTGTGGTGTCTCAGTCATCTATTGCTATCTAATAAACTGTCCCCAACTTAGTGCCTTAAAACAATCGATTATTAGTTTATTTACAGCTCTCTCATACAGGAATTTGGATGGGGCACAGTGGGGACGGCAGCTCATCTCTGCTCTGTGATGTGTGGAGCCTCGCTGGCTGGAGACTGAACAGCTTGGGGCTGGCTGGATCTCTCTCTCTCCCTATTTGCCTCCTTCCATACAGCCTTTCCACAGGGCTAGCCTGGGCTTCTTCACAGCTTTACAACCTCAGGTTGTTGGACTTTCTGAGCTGGCTGAATACTAAGGGCATGAAAAGTGTGTGTTCCAAGAGGCAGGAAGTAGCAGGTACCAGTCTCCTAAGGCTTGGGTCTAGAACCTGGAACAGCATCACTTCTGCCATATTTTATTGTTCATGGTAGTATAGAGACCACCTGCTTTCAAGGGGAGGGGGTATGAAACCCCTCCTTGATGGTAGGGGTATTAAAGAATTAATGGCCATATTCTGGGGAGATTTACTCTAGTTACCGCCCCTCGGTCTGAATATGCATGTAAAATGTCAGAGAGCACTATATGAAGAGGGCTGCCTGGTAGGAGCCACAAACTTGTGAGTCACAACCAGCCTGAGGCACCTTTTCAGAGAGGGAGTCAGAGGAAGAAACAGCCAAACTTCCTTCTCCTCACTTCTCCCCATCTCCTGTCAGAGCCCATTGAGTGAACCCAGGTGGAAACCATATGGCCAGGAGACTGTGGGAAAAAGTCCATATCGCTCTAGTGGGAAGAGGTCAGGGTGGAAAAGATGGAGAGTAGATCGAGAGGGGCTCGTGGAAGCCATCAGCACACTGATTTTTTAGTATCAGCATTTTCCAGCATTAACTGGAAGGCAGAATGACATCTGTAGAGGGTATTTGGGGTTTGTGCTTAAATAAACTGCAGCTTAAAATTTTTAGAAACACCTTAGAAAACCCACTTTATAGTTTATAGTTACTGCCTAATTGTGTGTGTGGATCCTTGTCCTCGAGAACCTAAAATCAGAGTTAGACTTTAATGCAACAGGTGGAAATGCTAATAACATACTAGATATGAATAAACAAGGAAGAAATACTTAAAGCACGGCTTACCATAACCAAATGAGGCTTATTACACAATTCCTGCAGAGGCAGAGTGTGCAGAAGAGTTCTAGACTATGAACTAGGAGATCTGGGTTCCAGTTGTTGCCCCTCTATTTGTTGCTCTGTGATGTTGTGCAAAGTTTTAACTTTTCTGAATTGTGGTTTCCTGAGCTGCCCAATGAGGATATGATGCTCCTCTTTCCTCCTTACAGGATATGAAGATCAAACATGAGTGTAGCGCATGAATACAGATAATATTTCTGAAAAATCCTTTACTGTTTTATGCAAAAGTATTATATCTCTTCCAGGACAAATTCCATCATCTTATGTGCAGTAAAAGGGTATCATTTGTTCAAAGACCATTTGTAAGTGTGCACCAGATACAAAGCGCTCCCCTGGAGTCTGTGGGGAAGTGAAGGTGACTAAATAGCCCTCTAGTCTCCATGGAGTTTGTAATCTGGGACCCAAGAGACTGACACGTTAACCACCAACTTAAGAAAGATTAAAATAAATGCTGTGACACAGAAAGAGCGAGTAGGGGAGGGACAGAGTGACCCTGGGCGGAACCTTGAAGGTGAGCACGTAGGGAACGTAGAGTATGTCTGGATGAAAGTGCACTGCAGCCTGCAAGAGAGGTTGGGGAGGAGGACTGAGGAAAGACCCTAATTTGATTCCTAAGGCCGGTGAACATTTATGTCCATACCAGGCAGTGCGGAGGGAGTTGGCTGCTAAGAGGCTCAGGACAGATCTGGTGGTGACAAAATAAGGCAGCAGGTGTGGACTGGCATTCTGGGAACACAAGAAACCAGAAACAGATTTCAAGAGAAAGGATGGGTGAGGGGGAAGGGGATAGAGAAAATATGGGCATGAAGAGGGGGGCCTGCTCCTCAGCTGTAAAACCCTTCAAGTACCTGAAGAGGTGACTGCCTCCCCCTTATGTACTATGTCGGTTTTTCCTCGCCAGATTATTAGATGTTTTACATGTTTGCTTAACAATATGGGGATTTTAAAGGATTGCTTTATTAACAACTCTGTGAGGCTTCTTACTCCCTCTCCCCCTTTGTTGCCACACTCTAAACTTGTCTGCTGCGCCGGCTTAGCTTTCTCCTTTCCATCCCTAAATGTGGGCATCCCCTGGGATCAGCCTCTGCCAGTTGACCCTCATGATCAACTCTCCACTCTGCACAAATGGCCTGAAAATCTGCTGGGGCTGTGTATGAAACCACCAGTTGGATCTCTTTGTCTGAGTGACCCATTGTATCCTGACAGGAGAAGCCAAACTCGTAATACCTATCTCCCAAGGCCAGCTCAGCTTGTCTTTCTCTCTGTGAATAATATCATATCATTTTTCCTAGTTACCTGGCCTAGGAGCCTTGGTTATTCTCCAGTCTTTTACTCTCCACTCAAATAGCACTAGCCTTTTCCGGTAAGGTTCTTGAATCTCCTTTTTGTTTCTTCTCCCAACAGTGTCAGTGTAGGTCTCCATCGGCACATGTCCTAACCAGGATTAGTTTTTCTTGCAAGTTTCATTATTGCAACTTATTTCTTCAGGTTGTCTCCCAGATAACTGCTGGGTTAAGTTTTCTAAACACATCTTTAAATACATCACCCTTCCTCTAAACCCTCCAGTAGGCTCCTCAGTCTGGCTGTACATACTATGTGCCACAGCCCCTGCTCTGTGCCCTCCTAAGTACACACGGTCTGTTTCCTGTGCTTGGAATGTCCTCTTCGTTCCACTTTTGTGGGTATATCTTACTTTGTCTCCAAGGACCACCTAATTCTTACACCCTCCTGCAGCTGTCCCTGACTTTGGAGGTTCTAGGCTTCTCTCTTCTCTGGAATTTGTAGCTCTCAGTGTCTGTGTCAGTCCGAGCATACACTCCTTTCTGTTGTCAGGGATATTTTTCAACCCTGCTTCCTCACTCTATCCTGATCTCTGGATGGGCCTATATCTGGTTCCTAAACAGCACGCCAGGGAGCCCTGGGGCTTTTCAGCAAACTTGTGGGGCCCTGAGAAATATCTTGAGTTTATGAGGGAAACACAGTGACATCTTTTGGACACTATGTGAACTACCAGCTTGGAATAGTTTCTAGTTTCAACATTAAATCATACACATTGCTTTCATTGTGTTCGTACTTTTGCAAAGATGAATTTTTGGTGGGTTCTATCTTTAAAAGCACATATTGGCAGGGCAAGGCATCTCATGCCTATAATCCCAGCACTTTGGGAGGCTGAGGTGGGAAGATCGCTTGAGGCCAGGAGTTGGAGACCAGCAAGTACAACATAGTGAGATCTCGTCTCCACAAATGGGTAAGGTGGTGCACAACTGTAGTCTTAGCTAGAGGATGCTAAAGCAGGAAGATTACTTGAGCCTGGGAGGTCAAAGTTGCAGTGAATTATATAAGTGCTACTGTACTGTAGCCTGGGTGACAGAATGAGACCCCATTTCAAATACATATATACGTAATTTTTAAAAAGTATCATATAAAAATTAGCATGAAGCCAGAAATGAGGTATGAAGCTTCCAGTCTGACTCTGATGTTTGAGTGCTTAACTTAACAAGTTAAGGTGTTATGATTGAACTATATATGATGTTTGGACCTGAACACTTAGAATAATTTGGTATTTCTTTTGGCTTAGGGATGCTGTGAAACAATTTCAGGTGTCATAAACTGAGAAAATTTTAGAACTTCTTGTTCATGTTGTTTGCTTTTTTATTATAGTTTCAGAGTAGGGTTAGCAAATTGCTATGGGCCAGATCTGATCTTTAACCTTTTCTTGTATATCCTATGAGTTAAGAATGCTTTTTGTGTCTATCAATGGATAACAAAAGGTGATGGGAAGGGCAGTGCCTGTGGCTCAAAGGAGTAGCACGCCGGCCCCATATACCAGAGATGGTGGGTTCAAACCCAGCCCCGGCCAAAAACTAAAAAAAAAAAGGTGATGGGTACATAAAATGGAATATTATTCACCCATAAAAGGAAGGAGACTTTGACATGCTACAACACGGATGACCCTTGAGGACATCATGCTGAGTGAATTAAGCCAGAGAAGGACAAAAAGTGCATGATTACACGCATGTGAGGTAGGAGCAGTCAAATGCATGGAAACAGAAAGTAGAAGGGTGGTTGCCAAAGATTAGGGAGAGGGGAGAATGCAAGTTAGTGTTTAATAGGTATAGAGTTTCAGTTTTGCAAGATGAAAAAAGCTGTGGAGATTCAAAGGGGCATTAAGTACAACAATGTGAATGTACTTACTACTAAAAAAATGTACATTTAAAAATTATTAGGATAACAAATTATGTATTATGTGTATTTACCACAGTATTTTAGAAAGGAATGGTTTTTACATTTTCAAAGGTTGTTTTACAAAGAGAAGTATACAACAGAGACTATATGTGGTCCACAATGCCTGTTTATTCTTTGGCCCTTTATAGAAAAAGTTTATCAGCCCCTGCTCTGGAGGTAGCATGGTGTCCTGTATATTTTAGGTGACCAGTAAATGTTTGCAGATGACAATAGTGGAAGAAAGTACCCAGGTTGACAAAGGAGCCCAGTGAAATGATTATCAAGTAGATTTTTTTTTTTTTTACTTCTTCCTCCTGTAGTGATTCTCTTGCCCCCCATGTAGCTGGGATCACAAGGTCTGGCTGTTCTTTTTTTTGTTGTTGTTGTTGTTGTTGT